>QKQZ01002425.1:0-29219 GCA_003595255.1 Solenopsis fugax | reverse complement strand
CGGAAAATCTAATCAACCATCTTCTCCCTGCCGCCACCAAAGTTCCTCCCTGCCCTCCCGATCCTACTTCCGTCGTGCTCTTCTTCCAATTCGCACTGCATATGCCATTATTGTTTGCCGCGTTTTATCATACAGCTACGTATCGAGAATGTGTGCTTGTAACATTTTGTCAGAAAGTATAAGGCCCGTATTCGAAACGCCTCCCCTCCTCCCTTTATAAATACAGTAGGGTAAAGTCGCCTATTATGGGATAGGTTCCTAATATGAGGTAGCGAGGTTTCTGCTACATTAATAAACGTATGTGTGTGCTTGGTACCATCATAAATTTATTACTCTTGAGGTGAAATCTATTTAGTAAAAAATTCATTATTAGATCATGCGTGCAGTCGTTGAAAAAAAATTTTTTTTTAATTGGATGTTGTCAAGATTTATTGAAATGAGTCTTTAAACCTTGTTTATTATAAAATAAACAAATATTTGATGATAAATTCTGCATGCAGTGATGGAGTAAAGTTGTATTAATAGAAAAATACCGGATGTGATGATTTGCTTGATTATAAATATTAGATTTGGTGATCGTGAAACCGCAAAGCGTGGAACTTATAATATGAGACACTCAAAAAAACCCATTTATTATTGCATATTCTAACTTCGAGAACTTTCCAAAATGCTATAATAAAGTTTGTCATTGAGGACTTTCGAATTATGAGGCTTGAAAGTTATGGCCTTCAACATTAACACTTTAAAATATCTCGAAGAGAATAGATTTCGTACGTACAAAAGTTTTTGAGTATCGAAAGAGCTATTTGATTGGTCAACTAGATTTTGAGTCTGGAGCCTAATTTGAACCTAGTAAAGTTCAAGTTGATAAGATCCATTTCATATAAAAAAACCTTTGTATCTCATATTAGGAACCCTTTTTTTTGAACGAGCAAAATCGGCAACTTTGATAAAAATTTTTATATGCAACAAAGTGTAACTATTATCGATTGCTAACTTTTGGCGATGAAACTTAAATATATTTACTATAATTTGGATATAAAAATAGGAGTTAATGGTATAAATTAAATAAATTATAAGCCTTTAAAAATAGGTATCTCATAATAGGCAACTTTACCCTACTTATAAAGTGCTTAAAAATGGAAAATGAAAGAAATGAATCTTTGTTATTTTTTAATCTCGACAAGAATCCACAAAGATTGAAGACAAAATCGATATCCTTTCTCGATCGGCGAATGAAAACAATTTGTTATGCATTATTTAAGATTCTGTAACAAGTCTCGAGTTCTCAGTACGTAACTCGAGGGTTAATTTCCCGCTGCAATTACTGCGTGCTGGAGCTCGCAGAATGGATCGAAGCAAATTTATACGAGTAACTGGAGCAACATTGTTTCTCTCTCTCTCTCTCTCTCTCTCATTTTCCTCTCATCTCCCCTCATCCAATCTTTTCCGCCCCATTTTAATTCTCGTTCACCGCACACGCCGGCGAGCACCGCGAATATCGGCGATTAAAGTGGCCTTAAAAGACCGACGGACCGTATGTCGCGTTACATGAAATATCCCCCGGTCGGCGAAGGTCCATTTCGACGGGAGCGAACGACCAGCGGCACGCCGGAACGACGAGAATGACGACGACGACGACGGCGTCCTGATAGAGGAAACGTGTTCCGGCGCCACGCCGTGCATACAGAACGCATTGCTCCTCTACTTTTCTCGCACGCGCCGAGCATTTTCGCCCCTGAAAAGCTTGTGGTCACCCTCAGACATGTCGTTCTGTAAATCAAAGCCGCCCGTCCGCACATAAACTATCGCCATCGTACACGAAGCGAATCGCGGAGTCTTAACGGTCTCCTCGTAAAGGGAAATCACTCACGATCACGGTGACTGCCTTCGAACGAGCTCCATTTGTGTAATGCGTCGAAACAGCAGACGAAAATTATCGAACGTGAAAATGCAAAGTGTTCAAATTGAAATTAAAAAAAAAAACATTCGATAAATGAATTTATTTTTAGAGCGACCATGTCGATGTTCAAATTAGAAATAGCATGAAAATTCAGGACTTATAACTTCCGTATTATTTAATAACTATCTTTGTATAGTCAAAAAGTTAAAAAAAAACTCATCTAAAAAGACAAATATCGGACGAGGACTTTTACGCAATATTATCGAGAAGTGTCAATCGCCTCGTTCGCGTTGCAAATTTCATCGGTTCGACAAAGTCTAGAAAGCTGTAAAAATTATTACATCGTTAATCCGCCGTTACGAGCAGCTGGAGAAGATTTCACGCACCGCAACGTACGGTCCGTCGACCCTTTTAAAGCCACTTTAAATGCCAATATTTGCGCCATGTGTACGTAAACAGAAATTAAAATAGGGAGCGAAGGAAGAAGCTGGGAGCGAGCGAGGGTGGGTGCACCATTTACGTTGGGATACCATTCAACCCTTTTCGAGCGACACCTGCTTTAATCGGGACGTTTATGCACGGCGATGTACTCCCTTGAATATCATTTTGCTCGTCGAACAAGCGAACGTCTCTATATATCTTTGTCGGTACGTGGACCATTTATTCCGAAAACGATCGACATTAATTTCCGAAATAAATCGATCGCCTTTAAAACGCTTGAAAACTAATAGAGACAATGTCCGAAGGAGAAACTCGTCACGCATCGTTCCTCACGATTTAACGTCATCGTCTAACGCACAATTTTCTAACAATGCTTTTTATCGAGGTCAAATTTACACAATAAGTTCTCGGAAAACCGCACAACCGAAGGGAAAACTGCATACGTTTCCAACGTCTGACACGAGTCACGTTTACACCGCAAAAAAATATGCGCCGTAAACTTCATTTTTCAAATGAGTGTTTCAAGCGCTAGAGAAGCCGCCGCGAAATGCAAGCGCATCACACTCACACATTATCGCGTAAGCTTTACAGCCTCGGTTGTAAATTTCGCCGGCGTCGAAAAAAAATAAAAAAAAATAAAAAAAAAAATAAAGTGCGAAAACGCAACGCGTCGATCCGCCAAAATTTACGACCCGCATGCCCAAAACGTCGCTCCGTAAAAAAGACGGCGACGCGTTAATTTTCCCCGCCGAATTTTTCACAGTCCGATCATCGTCTATATCTCGGTGCCGTGGCACTGTCAGCGCTACGAAACGCAATTTTATGGGGAACGAGACTGTTATGGATCACGTGTTTCAGATTCGCGTTTGTCTGTAACGTCTTATTCGCGACTTGAAAATTGCTTCAATAGAGTTGAAAACTTATCCTAAGAAAAGATAAAAAAAAAAAAAAACATTTTCGGGTGAATTTGAAAAAGGTATATAAAATCACATAAGTAAATATAAAGCACGAGGATCTAGCTGTGACCGTAGAAGGCATTCTTGTTCAATTTGTATTAAAACATTTTCCATTTTCGGTGTTTTTATGATTCACCATTTAGATATTTCTCGATAGAGAACTTATTTAGCTTGCTAATATTTGAATCCTCGAAGAGCCCACGCTATCTCGGACTGAATACAAATTTACAGAAGCTGCCGGGAAAATTCCGCGCGAATAAACCGTCGCCGCCGCCGCCGCCGCCGCCGCCGCCATCGTCAGACTCCAAATATTCCCTTCCGTTAACGTTCTTGAACCGTTCCAGCCATTTCCGCACGGGAAGCGCGGCTGATATTCTTACTCTGAGCACGCGGCGCACGCGATTCTACAACCAGCGCCGTTAATTATTTTCCGCGGGCTCCTGTGTACCGCATAAAACGACGGGCAAACTTCGCGATGTTCGTCTCGACGGAAGGCCACGTGCCGTGACACGGGCGGTAAACTCGATATTCCCGTCTCGGATGAAGCTGCTGCGACTGGCAGCAACAACAGCGCGACTGCGTGTCACTCTTAGATAGCATCGTCGTCCCGTGGCTTTCACAAATCTTTTCTTCCGGGGACGCGCAACTTTCGTAGAATCATTAATAAGATATCTTAAATACTGCAACTTGCCATCTCACAATCAGGTCTTTTTCTTCAAAGAGTTTAAGAAAAGGGAGATAAAAAGTTTTCCCCGGAAGAACGTTACAAAGGTTAGTTAGTAACAGGTATTAAAAAAAATTTAATAGAATTGAACAATTCAAGAATCAACGTACGCAATTGTAGTCGGCATTCGAAAAAGTTAATCCCTGAAAGTACGAAAGCTCCTTTCACGAATCTACCATTATTTCGTGTCGCGTTTTACACAATTTCGAAAGTTGGCCGCTTTAGAAGCGTTTACCATCGCGTTTCTGGCAGGAGAACGTTCCGAGTGTCGCGAACGGACTCAGAGAATCGTAATCCTGGGGCTTTCGAAGCCACTGATCCTCCCCGATGAGAGTCATTCTCTTCGGGAAACCTCTTCGGCTTTTCTGAAGTAGGAAACGATACGTCCACGCGAGAGTAAGAAACTAGATGAATACGCGTTTTTTAAAAAGCCACGATGGAAATTTGCTAATGATTTAAAATCGAACTCGAAATACTTTCGCATCAATTTTGTGATTATTTCAAGGTATTTAACACACAAAAAACATTTAGGCTTACTATTGATTAATTTTTTTATGTACGGGTTAATTGTAACAAGCTTGACGAAAAAAATATGAGGACAAAAATAAGTGATCTGTTCTAATTATGCTGTTTTAATTGCGTTACTATTTTCTGTACTTAAAGGAGTGCTCCTATGTGACGGCCCGTTTTCAAAGGCGATTTTTAAGAATTAATTCTAAGTAAATGGTTAGACCTACAGATTTTATGTTTTATACTTACATTTATTCAAATATTAAGGCAAATAAATAATTTTTTTCAAAACGACATTTTTCAAATCGGCCGCCATGATTTCTCAAAAACTACTGGGCCGATTGATTTGAAATTTTACACAAATGTAGTGCACATGTGTGGCTATCGTGTGAACTAGGATCTTTTTGATATCTTTAAAATAACTATTTTTTTCGGACTGCGAAATGTTAAAATTTTATAGTAAAAATCAGACTATTACACTTTAAGTGCCGTCATTTTGTCAATTTTTTTTCAAATTAATTTCTTTTAGTTCACGCGATAGCCACATTCATTAGGAACAAAATAAAAAAAATTTATGTAATTCAGATGACCAAGACGGTAGCAATCGTGGCGCCCGATGGAGGAGAATTTTAAAATTGTACTTTCTTGAATAATTTGTATATGCCAATTGTAATTTTTAATAAAAAGCTTTGAAAAAAATTGAGATGCTTCTTCAAAGATGAAGAAATGTAAGTATAAAACATTAAATCTGTAGGTTTAACCATTTACTTAAAATTAATTCTTAAAAGTCGCCTTTGAAAACGGGCCGTCACTTAGGAACACCCCATTAAAATAAATTCTGAGCCAGAAAAAAAGAGAGAAAAGTACGCTTTGAATAACGAAGTATCGAATGCTCAATAAAAACGAAGATAGAAATTTTCAAAATATGATTAGATTATTATTTAACACTGCGTTATGAATAAAATAATTGTATTATGATGTTACTAATGTGTAACGTGCCTGACTCCATTTCTCACTGTAAAATATCACATGTCTTTCTGACATCCGTTATCAGATTCAAACGTACAAATACGATTCGTAAATTTATATTCAATTACACGAAAGAACGTCTTGCTGAAATACAAACTTAGCTAGATACAAATTTGAAAATAATTTTGTAGGTCATCAAAATAATTATATAGGACATGAACAAATTTTTGATATTCTAGCATCCAATTTGAATCCTACACAATTATTTTGATGGCACAACAACATTATTCTCAGATCTGTATCGAGCTAAATTTTTAAACATTTCAGCAAAAACGTTCTTTCCGTGTACTGATCAATTAGTTCGTAAGCAATCATTCGCAAATAATGCGATGTTTTCTACATAATTAAAACTAAAGCGCGAGAGATTTGCATGACTTTGCACAGATCTCCGAATTTTCCTCGGACTTGTCCTGTTCCGAACTTATCCTGAATCCTTGGATCTTCGAAATCTCATATTTCGAGTGGTGGATCGGCTTTTAAAAATTTCATTATCAACTCCACGCATGGCGTGATTCGCGAGGCGAATATGCGGCGCGCTGGGGAAAATGGAGTACCTATCGGAAGAGGTGGAGAAATACCGCAGCCCTTCACCCTGCCATACGCACGCCACGGTCTCGTCTCGGCGTATCATGCCGCTCGGCTGCCCCCGCGAATTGATTCTTCTCCTCTCCTCGGGGAGGAGAGGAGATTCATCTCTCGCGAGTGCCGGGCACACGGGAGCGGCCGGCACGTGACACAAAAATCCTTCGGACGTGACTCGCCATCCTGTATTCCAGTCAGGAATAGATAAGAAATCCCTCCTCTTTCCACCCCCATCCTCCTTCTCCTCCTTCTCCTCCTTCTCCTCCTCTTCCTTTTCTCCCCGCGAGAGCCGACACGATAATAATTATGCAAGGAATATCACGGTGCGCGCGCGCCGCGCGCCACTCGCATAGCAAGTGGACCACGTTTTCCCGTTAGAGCTAGAGTGACCCGCAAGTTTTTCCCGGGAATGATTTATCGGAACGAAGGTGGTTCCCATGTCTCCCTGCCCTTCCCGTCTGTCCCACTATTTTCACATCTGCGAGGGTAGATTCGTTAGCTTCGCGGGCCATCTGATAATCACGTCGAATTGGTTTCACGCTCGTATTCCGAAAGTTCACTCGTCGTGACAGACAAGTTTATCAATTTAACCGAATGAGAAGCCGCTGGTTAATTAAAACGGACTCGCTGCACTCTAGACAACGAGATGTCATCGATGATATCATAAAATTACATTTTGTGTAAAGAAAGTTAAAAAATAATCCGAAAACAATGAGCGCTGCTCGCCGCGATGAGACGTTGCCTCGACGAAGTGTTGACGACGTCGTCGCTGCTAGACGTTCGAGCCCCGAAGACCGACAACCGATCGCTCGGTGTCTTTTTTTTTTTCCTACCTGCGGCAAAGTCATAAATTCTTGCGTCAAACTTCGACCGATAAAGAATTCCTTACGATGTTATCCGCGGAAAATTTCCTTTAACGTGGCGTTGATGCGAGCGCTCGCTTCTTTCGAGGAATTTTAAAGAGCGAAGATTATCGATAGACTTTTCTTTATGCGGGGAAACTTTCCTGTAACAAATGTAGGTGGAAAAGACGATTCGATTGATTCCAAATCGGATCCGGGAAGCAATTATTTGACATAATGAAACTGCGATAGAGTAAGCCCAATTTGTAAGTTCAGTGAAATTCGCGTTGTAACAAAAGTTCATTTCAGCACCATTTCTTTCCTCGTTCAAAAATTCGTGACACAAAATATAAAGTATCTTTTAATTTACATCCTAAAAATACCAAACGTTAAAATGGAAATTGATAGTCACACCTGGAAATTTTTACTAAAGCCGGAATGTCAAAATGATCTCATTAACGTAGTTGTGTAGTTCTCCGACATAAAATTTTAAACAAGCGACGTAAAAATAATGGCCTTGCACGTGAATATACGAAAATATCGTTGACATTAAATGGCAGGGTAAAAAGACACGGCTAAACGTCTTTGCAAGCAAACGGGAACTTCGCACACGTTATTTCGTGGCGCCGCGCGCGCCGAGTCGGCCTCCTCCTTAAAGTTATCCAAACATCTATTTCACGGGAAGTTTCAGCGACAGTCGCGCTGAAGTGGCAGAAATTCTCTTCGGCCTCTCTCAACTAACTTTTATAATAATTTCATCGCGTCTGCATATTCGATGTTCCATTGACAACTCCATATTCCAGCAATGAATTTCTAAGTCCTGTATGCAGATATTCAATACGACTTATAGTACAGGTGTCAATAAATATTCCTTCATATGGTATATTCTGTATGCAGCATAATGGATTTATTAAATCACACATGTAAGATAAATTTAGGAAATGTAATCATGTCACATTCGTCTAATGTTAGATACGTGTAACATAGGTCACGTGTAGAAAACAATATCGTATTCTATTAATTTCAAATAGAAGTTATCTTGTAGACACAATAATAATATAATTATTAACAGATATGATTTATCCTCGCGATAATTTTAAAGAATACATTGAAAAAAAGTCTGGTTATAACTACCAAATGTATAGTGAAATAATATCAACTAAATATTTTGTCAATATAACAAAAAATAATTTTATTTTACTAAATGTTTAGTATTATCAAATCTGGTATAAGTTACTAAATATTTAGAAAAGTAAAATTATTTTTTGTTATATTGACAAAATATTTAGTTGATATTATTTCACTATAAAGTATTGACCAAATATTTAATTGATACTATTTCAATATACATTTGAGTTATAACCAGTCTTTTTTTTCAGTGTATATTTCGTTATATAAATATTTAAAACTGAAAATTATATTTTTGCGAATTGAGCTTCAGGAATCTAGATATACAGCCGTGTTTTTTCAGATAATCTTAAGTGAATTTTGCAGCGACAAAGATTTCATCTAAGACTTAGTTGCGCGAAGATATTTAAAATTAAAATTTGGAAAGTTGGGATAAATGATCAGCCCCTATTTTCGCTAAGGAAACTGCATATTCATCAAAGGACTTGCCATTAAAATTTCATGCGGTGTGAAAAATAAAAACGTGTACTAATATATTATTTTAACATCCGTTACATAATAATCCTACACTATATAATATTATAGTTATTCAAGGAATTAAATATACATCACAGTATAAGTCACGAAAGCCATAGAAACAATATATTTCGTTTTACACGGAATAATCAAGCCGGAACTGTCTTTTTCTGGAGCAGCGAGAAAAGTATCATATCACGGAATTTTTCACCCTCGCCCGGAGTCAAGTTGTAAACGTTTACGTTTTCTCCGAGAGATAGAGAGACCATGCTCTGTGTTACTAACGTGTCTCACGAAGCATTCGTGTGATCCTTTCGTGGATCGAGGTTAACGCGAAGTAAGACGACTCCCGGAGGATAATGTTCGCCGTATCGGATTTACCGAGCTGTCGTCGGTACTTACGTTACGCCCGAACATCATTCGCAGCGAGCCGTAAGGCGATTTAGTTACAGCCTCCCTTACTTCATACTTTCCGGACGGATGCTTCACGATGCTTTTAGGTTCGGCACTTCGGTAAAGACATTACGTCGGCGATAATTACCGAAGTTCGTATTCTCCGCCGACCCACCCCCGAAGCGGGTTGAGTTATTTTCGAATGGCGCTATCATCCCTGCTGAAGAATCTCGCATTAAGTATCTTTTAGGATATTTCGTAAGAAATTGCTCCGTTCAATAATCGGCACGAATCAAAATTAATGTAATTTTTCGGAACAATTTTTAAAATATTAATGAATTGAAAGTCAGACTAGTAAGATCTATCGCTTATTTTATGTGCATAAAGACGAGAACAGGCATCGCATCATGTATAAATGATCGATTTAATTTCTTTTAAGTTCCCGCATTGTCAATATGTTATTTATTAAACAATGTAATGAAAAAATTACGCAAAATTTGCAGAGTACCATGACAATTTTTTCCAAACTTTTCAGGCATTATCGGACAGTATTTTCTTAATCTGATTACATGAAGAGCGTTTTTGATTGAAAAGAATTGGTGAAGTCTTTAAATGCGATGCAACTGTAATTTACTTTAAATATAGTACGCTATCTTCGATTTCTTGAACAATGGCAAAGAATCCCGAAAGTCGATATTCAGTGCCGACTTTGAACAACTTTCTGGAGAGCAAAGTTTCCATTCTTATGCCGATTTCTAACTTTCATTCAATGAGCAGATAATATAGAATCATGAAGAACTTTTCCGTTTACATTGCGTCGTAGTAACGAAAAACGGATGTGGCAAACAAGCCAAGAATTTTTCAAATAAAGAAAGGAAACAAATTTTTCGTTGTATGAAACTCTTTGCCATAAGTAAACAAAATCAAGGCATATTTTCAAGTAATAAGTTCTTTTAAACATTCAGTCGTTAAAAGATTATTTCAGAGAAGGGACTACGATGAACATAAAGAAGCATGTGATTTGCTTCAATAATTAATAATTTAATTAACTCGTTTTCCTTTAATTATATTTACATCTTTGCGCATCGCACTATCATATTATTTATAAAATAAATTACGCTACGACTTACGACTATATATGTCATTTGAACTTGACTTCTTTTATTTTACCTCGAATAAATTTAATGCCCAAAAAATGAAATGATGCCAAAAAGATTAAATTCCTTCGCGCAAATGTTTTCTGCAAGACTTTTTTCAAATATCAATTTTAATCTTATACAAAAATACAGATGGTACTACATTATTATATACATACATTATTACATATACATCGCGAATTTATTATGTACCAATATGTACGAATTTTGTCCACCGCTGTCACGGTGTGTTTTCGATTAAAATGCGACGGGCCATTTTACGTTAAGCTTCGCAGTTTATCCTGCTTTGTCACTTTGTCACCGATTTTGATTCCAGTACTTCTGCAGAATAATACTGGAATAGTGTTGTTTTATCGACTGTTTGTTTCAGGGATTTATCCCGTCGAATATAGGACAAATCTCGATTATATAACATCCCAGCAATTCCAATGAATTATTTCGATTTCTTAAATAAATTATCATTATAATTAGCGAACAAATTTCAATTGTAATATCCGAAATATTTCAGAAATATGTTCACAGATATTTGCAGTTTTTGAAAACAAAGAGAATAATTCAAACTCCATAACTCTAAATAAATCTCGATTCAAAATTACTCTTACTCCTCCTGTAGATAAAATTAACGAAATTGTCAATATAATAGAACATTTTCGAAATGATACTAAAAATGTACACGTCTAAAGATGGTACCTTTTAATTTTTTGTTCCAATGGAAAAAATTAAAAGGTACCATCTTTAGAATCATAGTTCGGAGAATGAATAACATTACTATTATTAAAACAAATTTTGACGTTTCACAGTGATAGCTTATATTAAAGATATTGTTGTAACAGCGAAAATAAAACAGCAAAAAAGTATTTCACGCTCGATCGAGTGGATCGACTGTCCCGAGGTTTCCATATTAAATTTGGATGCTGCCACGAGGCTAAAGCCTCAAAATCCCGGCGTGACCGGTAACACGGTATACCCGGTGTCAGTCGGTGATGGGTGGGCGCGAATTAGCACGATTAAGATGCTATCGTATCTGAGTGGACAAGGGAAGCCCGGGGAAGGATCCGCCGGGGCGTGAAGGGTTGGTACCACATCGGAGGATGGGTGTTCCGACCTCAAAGTAACTGGCAAGTGGAACGCTCGCGGTTGTAGTCTCGCGTGAGTGTATACCTATGGGGCGCGATGGTGACGGTGGTGGTGGTGGTGGTGAGAGCCGGAGGATGATGGTGTATAGGGGGGGGGGCGGTGCGAGCGTGTTGCCCCGGATTACGGGCGATGGTGCGACCGGGACCCGGCCCGGCTCTCTTGATGCTGAGTTACGTTCTACTCTATATCCCTCGGAGCTATTACACACGCTACACGTCCCCGTAAATACAACGATACCCGGAATCGTCCCCGTTACCCCGCCAGCTTGTTGAGGTGCGTCCGTCAAAGTATCGCTCTCTGATCCCCCGCGCTCGATAATGGAGATCGACTCTGATCGAACAAACTTGAATGCCTTCTCACCATAACTTAATGTGACGTAATTGCGATCGTCGATAACGAGACTCGCCATACACGCGAGACGCGATTTCTCAGACCGTTGATTTCAAACAGGACAATCGTCCTTGTGTTAACAATCTATTATTAGATTTTTTTCAAGAACGTATATAATTTGTTATGCTGCAATAATTAAATTAAATGTATAAATATAAATTACTGTATTAAACATTTAATTATTATTATATTAAACATTTAATGGATCACAAGGAGGGCACTCTCGATGATAAAATTACAAATAAATCAAATAATATAGCGGTGGTCTTTCCTCTCTGCTAAAATAAAATATAAATGTATGCGTGTGTATCGTGCAAATTTAGGTATGCTTTCAGTTATTATACCGTCGCGAATTCAATATAAAGCATCATTGCGATGTATAATTATTGGCATAATATTTGGCACGCACACTTGCACATACACACATATACTTTTGGAAGTCGCGGATGGTCCGTGCAAATATCGAAATTATATGCGATATAATCACTGCATTACTGCAGTTATCGCAATGGTATTAATCAAATGAAAATCCGAAATCGAGTCGTGATCTAACCACTTTACAGTCAATCCATTGCGAAACTCAAAGAATAAAAACATTAAATCAATATCAACAAATTGCTATCGAAGTTATTTTGCTGCAAGTTTAATTTTAATATAATAATTATCGGGAAAACCTTTTCTGTAATTGCTTATACTATCTATTAAGCGTTATAACATTGTTGAATTTTTCCAAAGTTATTAAAAGTAGATTCTTTTTCTAAATAAAAAAAAATTCAGTTAGCAAAAAGAATTCAATTGTATGTTTTTGGGAGAAAAACTCGTGTGTTTTTGGGCGAAGGTTCCTTTGTTCGTGTGACGTTATCGGACACCTGGCTCCGCACAAAAGTCCGCAGTACGTATTCAGACGTATTCAGATGAAAGGGGTTATCTTGGGTCATGCTCGAGAGCATAGGTCCATCGAAGTCAAAGGTTGCGGTGTCCGAGGACAATGCCGGAGAGGCGGTGACGCTATCGATAACGCCTGTTAGGTTTTGTATTTGTCGTTATCGCGTTTGGAAAGGGTCACACGATAGGAACGACCGGAAAGTGCAGCCACGTGCTCGTTAGCTGCCGTACATGTCGGCAAACTTCAATTATAGGACGCCGGAGTTTCCCGTAGGACATCGATGCGCACGCGAACTTACGGAGACCCCGCCGTAACGTGTTTGCCGACTCATCTAACATATAGCGTGAAAACGGTTACTTTTATAATTGTATAGTCAAAATTATTTATGTACGAAACTGACTTTAATCCGCGATAATTGGCAAATTTTAAACAACCTGACATTCCTAGAAACTTTCGTGGAAACTTTCTAATTGACTAATCTAATTGACTAATCGAAAAACGGACGACAATTTGCAAACAAGACTGAACGAACACGTAACGATATTTTAACACACCAGAGACTCTGTAACGTTAGTATTTCTTTTTATATTGTTTCAGTATTAATTTGATTTGCTTTATTTGATACATACATAATTTTCATGATTCTTTTTTTTCTATCAGCCAATTTCTTTTAGTCGATATTATCGTATATTTTTATCTCATACGTTTCTTGTTTCATCTTTTATATTTAATCATTTTTCACATTTACGTATTTACTTATTCATTTTACCAATTGCCTTTTTTTAATGCGTTTTATCTGAAAAAAAATGAGTCGAAACTGTCCTTTAATATCACTGATTTGTAATAAATGTTAAAACTCATTTACATCTTTCTTACTCATTTACGTCTTTTATCGTTGCTCGACTTTAATCAAAGTGTACAAAATTTTTCTACTTGGACATACTAGTGCAGTATATCATATTAATTCAATACTACTACATTTATATACGTGCACTTCATAATTATAATTCATATATTTTAGAAATTATTTTTTCTCGTTTTTTATTTCCCTCTCTTCTTCCTTACGCAATTGCGATTTTGCAAGATGCATTACAATAAGCGTATTCTTTTAAATACTTAAAAGAGTCAGAGCACGAATTGAGACACGTTTTTAAGTGGAAATCGAACATTTCGATTGGCACGCCTCGATTTCAGTAACGAGAAATTAATGTAAAAGTAGACAGCCATCATCGCCGTACGCACTGTGCAACACTCACGATTATTCTTTTTTACCTTGCCAATGAATCGATAAGCGCCAGGAGAGGGAATTTATGAAACCGAACCGGAGCGCATATCGATGCGTCCGTTCGCGCGATCAATTGGACCTGTAATATTATCGAGATGTACGATTGCGATCGACGGACGGCTGCACGTATCGCGACGACTGGCGCGGCGACTCGACGAAATTTAATTTCGAATAATAATTCGCGGTCGCGCATGACGGAAAAGTGCGAGAATATTACCGATATTACATTATCCCCGAAATTTCATTCCGGCAATAATACCGGCGGTTGCTAATGGAAAAGTGAGAATGTTACTGATATTGTATTGCCGTTGGAATTTAATTTTGACAATAATCCGGTGATCACGATGTACGGCCGAAAATATACGACTAATATTAAAACGTTGACAGCGGTCGGCGCGGGGCAATCGCAACGCCGCAAGAAATGTAACGTAATTTAGCGGTGCCCATTGTAATCGCGCGTTTATTATTGACATTAATATCTGTTGCGTTTCACATTATTTGCACTATGACGAACGTGTATGTGGGTCATTTCCAAACAAGGTCCATTCTCATCCATTTCAATCTCAAATATCTTTGCAAAACCTCTTCAGAGTCTTTACATTTCTATAAATCATTTTCAAATTAAAAGCCTTTTGTGTGTGTGTATTAGGGCAAACATATTGCGATAAGCTACGAACATTCGTTATGTGCTATTTAATTCCGTGACTGCTCTTTTTCCAAAACTCATGAGGGACTGCTTTGTTATATGATAAATCGATAGATATTCAATCACGCTATTACACACCGCCGAGCAGCTCGAATGCGCGCGAAATTGATGAAAATACGCGGCGCGAAATCGCATTTTGGTTAAAACCCATCGGCCCTTACGCGCGCTGTAAATATGCGTGATACCGGTAATTATTTCGTTCTCCCGGTGCCCCCTTCGACGACCGGAAATCCGCTGCAGTTAATGCGAACAATAAAACCAGTCAGTTCGACTGCCGTAATAATATTGCGGTCCGAAAACGTGTCGACCGAACTCAATTTGCCAGCAATTCGTCGATCAGCGCGCTGTCGCCCGCGATAATCCATGAACGTCATAATTTTTACGAATTTCAAAATCGTCGCAAAACGCGCGACCAGGCGCGATAATGAACTTTTGCACGGGACGTCTCGCGGAACTGTCGAATCATTTCCCAGAGATAACAAATGCAAATGGAGTTGAGTAAACAAAACTGATAATGTATACGCTTTTAATTATGTAAAATAATATATGGAAACATAATTCGCGTTAAGAGGAAGCCCTATATGTATTCTCTCGCCAATCAGATTTACGTTAAGGAAAATCCAAATTTAATGCGTGAGACGCGTAGACGACTGTCTCCACATACGTACGATGTACATCGACAAAAATTGATAAATCGTATTTTCCGCGGCGAGAGAAGAGCATGAATCGAATCAAAAGCCACTGAAATCTCTATTTGATTCTCATAGTATTATTGGACTCGAACTCGTCGGTACTTGAGCGCAATTTCATTCGGTTGCGATATAACCATTAATTATGCGCGCATATTAAATATGCGGGCAGCATATTTCAGTCTTCACATTAGCTGCACTTAATCATGACCGCGAATACATTCGGCGGATACATTCATCAATTTATTTAAATTTATAACAAGCTAATAATAAATAGTACCCGAAGAACAAAATATATCAATGTAAAAGGTATACGCTCAATATTGTTTGTAACAAGAGAAAGATAGGAATGAAAATTTAATAAGAAAATGTAAGAAATGTTATCAATTATCCATGCTACTTCTGTCGAAAATTTCCCGTACAAAATTACAAGACATTTAAGGATGTATGGGTNGGTGGTATCTCAAAAACACTACCAAAAATGTAAAAGTTTCACAGATTGTTCTATTATTATGTTTGTGTGTCTATATAAAATTTGAACACAATTCTCTTATTAGATTAAAAGTTATTTAATTTTTTATTTATTCTTGATCTTATAAATAATTTTTAAATGAGTAAGTAGATGTGCATCAATTTTTGTACAAATATTTATTAGAGTTTTGTTAGTATATATAAAAATTTTAATCTAATTCGCAATCCTCCTTCCTCATCAAATTTACAAAAATTGTATTTTCTTGCAAATTTGATAAGGAAGGAACATTGAAAATTAAACCAAAATTTTTATATATACTAACAAAATTTTAATAAATATTTGTGCAAAAATTGATTTAGATCTATTAACTGGTTTAAAAATTATGTCTTTAAAACTACAACAAAATATAGTCATTTTAGTTGCAAAAATTATTATAAACCATCAATTTTTCGTTGTTTTCTTCGAAAAAATGTAAATTTTTATTTTATAATAACTTTTGTAGTGAAAATGAAAATATTTTGTTGCAGTTTTAACTTTTAACTCGAACGGTATAGCCAGAACATCCTTAAAGGCTATTTAATTCATGATAGTTGCGAGCTCATATTGACATATAACTAAAAATAGGAAAGAGTTTTCCATTTCCAATAAAATGAAAAATTAATTTCCATTTACACGTACATAATATATCGGAAATCCGTCATACGTTCCGTATTTTCTTCAAAATTCATTTAAAGGTACAGATTCCAGCTTTATTAAGAGTCCTTTCATCAGTCCGCAATTGCCAGCTTCCTACCCGTCGCATATTATAATGCATAACACGTGGGCTCGTTGGAGCACGCGGCGGAAACTTTTCACGCAAATATCGAAGATATTCGCTATTCAGATCCCACTTGAACGGTCAAGTGGTATATACCGCTCGGATTCGCGGGCCGTGTGGAGTGGGCGGATTTCCGAGCGGCGGCGGCGCAGCGCGTGGGGTTTAAACTGTCTGCAAAGTTGGCTCCCGCGCTCCCTTTTCCAACCCTTCGAACGCTCTTTATCGTCGACGATGCTCAGCGAACATCGCTTTCATCCCGCCTCATCAGTGAGGGATGCATTTAGTCTGCGTGCGTATCTGTGCCACTTTCTCATTGTGAGCGTGCACGCGCTCACCATGCGCCAGCCACCATCACAGGCGAAACTCACCCCGGTGGAGTGTGTCGAATTGCGGTGGGATGCTTGTGCAGCGTTCATGTGCGTGTGCATGCTCGCCGTTAAAACCGGATAACCCACGAAATATCGGGATGGCTGGAGTAAACGCGATTATCGTCGATACCCCCGAAAGCGTCGCCGGCGCGCGCGATTATACAATTCATTTAGTGTGCCAACGTTGTGCGCACGATGTATTTGTTATTTGCGGAGCCGCGACGCTATAATTTCAATTGCGGATTTACAGAACGTTGAATTTAAGAGTTAATTAAAGATTCCGCCTTTCCGTGCTGCTCTATGCGCAATTTCGCGACGCGACTCCATCTGCAATAGATAGACATCATGATGCTGCTAGTTCTAGACTATATTAGAGACTCTGTAACGCATGAATATACCGTTAATACGCCTGTAACGAGCGAGCAAGCGAGCAAGCGAGCAAGCAAACGGCTTCGTGATAACGCACACGCTGCAACGCAAGATCCCTCCACCAATATGACCAGCGGCGATACATTGATTATGCGAACTCGCAAATTGCGAGCGTGTGTCCCAAATGCGCTCTTCTCTCTTCTCCCTCTCTCTCTTCCTCTTCCTCCCCTACCCACACTCTCTCTCTCTCTCTCCTACTTATTAAACTCTTGAAATTACATTCCGCAGCGCATAAGCTTGATAACGATGTCTCGTTTTTCGGGCCAACGTCAGCAGCCCGTCATCGACGAGCGTGAGAGCTCGATTTGCCGGTCGATAACTAATTAGTCGAGCGCGCGCGAGATTTTTAAGCTGTCGCAACTGGCGCGGAAGGTTTCTCATTAGAATGATGGTTATGCACTCCCAACGTTTCAAATGATATTTAAATCCCACTCCCCGAGATCTACTCTCTTCTCAGTGCAGATACTCGAGGCGCTTATGTCCTAAACTTACCTATTATCCCCTAGAAGTGACCCGTTAGCCGCTTACCAGCAAATTATCCGCTTCCCAGGCTAATTTAGGCATGCGTTCTTAACTTCTCGTTTCGTTTGTCGCTAAAAACTCTTGCCTGCTCATGCTGACCTGCGGAAACAAAGAAACAATTTCACGTTGAATATCCACAAGATTACTGATGCATTCAGATAGCAAAGATCATTCGCACATTGCTCTAATCTACTCAGCATAATCTCACTTAATAGCGATAATCGTTCGAACGTATGCGATGAATAATGTAAGATATGTTTTATATACTTTAGATTTTGTTTGTTTTATACATTGTACTACAATTTTTTGCTGTGCACAGAGAATTTTACACGTACCCGACAATTTTGCACGCGAAACTGCAGGGCATTACAGCTCTCTTACGTTATAGTGTCCTACATTATCCTACAATATTCTATGACATTTTGAATTAAACGGATGATAATTAGAAAGTCCCTGCATTTTCCGAGAGAGCCTGGAACGTTATTCTTTCAAGCGCGACCTAAAATCTCTCTCTCTTTCTCTCTCCCGTCGGTAATGCACGTAGCGGCAAAAACTAAGTATGCCGTTCTTCAATAATTGCGAACGCGAAACCTCAATCCGCCGGCGAAAAATTTAATCCGGAAATTTCGGTTCTACCTGGTATTTAGGTCGGACTGCACTTTTACCGCACGCCCAATATTTTCGAACGCGCGTGACGCGCGTACGACGGCGCGTGCACGCGAATCTCTCGTCACTGAAAGCCTCGCATTTCAAACCACGGTAAAGCTTTGCGGTCTACCCGGACTAAAATTTTTACTTTCGGCGAGCCAGCTGTCAATCATAAGATTTAATCGCTTCAAAAAGCGAATATTGCATCGTATATGTGAAGCATTAGTAAATGTCGCTCTTTGTCTTTTTAGCAGGATTTAAAGCTCAATGAATTTTTGAATAATATTATGTAAATTATAACATATAAATATTATACGTTATAATTTACATAATATTATTCACATGTACATTTATTATATAAAAATGGCAATATTTAAAATATTTATCATTCTTTTAATTTACAAATATATTAAATGCAATTTAAGTTCTCCACTCGAATGTAATTTATAAAATACATTCTATTGACTGTACTTTCTTAGACGTTTGCTCGAGAAAATCTCGTGGAATACGTTCTGCCGATTTAAGCATCACGTCTGTGATTCGACGAGTAGAAATAAAATAAAACGCCGATTCTCTCCTATCAATCAGCTTGATGTTGCCGCACATAGATCATCGAGGTCATAAATCTTCAACTCGCGGCGAATATTCGCGCTTTACGATGAGTTCGTCCAAAGTATCAGCACCACGTACGACGTGATGCATCCGCATTTTCGAAGGAGCATGCGGCGACAGACTCCGCTGCATATTTAAAGTCGCCTTTAGATACGAATTAGATAGCGATCGCCTCGACACATTCGAAAGCTACAACCTATAAATTCGGAGAGTCTCTAACTGCAGAGAGTCGCCTCGTTTTACCTTTCTCTCTCTCTCTCTCTCTCTCTCTCTCTCTCTCTCTCTCTCTCTCTCTCTCTCTCTCTTTTCGCTATCTCATCCCGACTCTCGCTCGCGGGGTGAGCCGAGGGCTTTCCGGGGATTAACCTTACCCGCGACTCCGCGCCAGTAATTTCCAATTCGACTGCCCGACCTGATCTCCGTGTTAATTAAACCCCTCCGCGCTGGTTATGTTGCTATCGATAGCTCTCGCGAGAGAAGTTATACAAAGCTGAAAAGTTTTTAATCGAATATAGTTGATTTCGAACGGCTTGAGTCGGTCGCATTCACAGATATGTACGACGGTATTTTATATATGTTGTAACATTAGCTGTTTATCGATGGCATCGATGCCAGCATAAAACATTCGCAATAAAAAAGAAGGTGCGCGAGATCTGTTTTAATTACAGGATATTTCCTGACAGAGAATATTTTGTTAATTATAGGAATATTTGGTTAATTATTTAGCATGACACCGATGTGAATCCGTCGACGAATAGGCTGATACATCGCTTACTCGAAACCGAGAGATTTCCAGACGGGTTATAATTAATTTGGGATTACTTAAGTTAGTCGGATTGACACTGTTGTTTCCTATTCCCTTTCCGCCATACTGCCAGGCTGTACAGATGAAAAGAGAATAATTAAACATAATTAATTAACCATACCTAACGTACTGGATGTTAATGCGATTGCTTAGTTGTGCCAAGGATGTAAGGTATAGTCATGTTCGAATCAGAAAAATTTTTAACAGATGTAGTAGGTAAAATACTTAAAAATGCGCTCTGAATTATATGTGAAGGTAAAAAAAGCAAAGATATTAAAGAGAAAAAGAACAACGTATTAAAGTTAAAAAATTAATTGTTCAATAATTTAAAGTGAATGATTTTGCAGCACGATACGTAAATTTCAATATTTCAAGACGGTCATTAATTCGCACGCGTTTTCCAGATAAAATAAAATAAATATTCCATTTTCAAAATAACATATATTAAAAAGTATATTATCGTTAATGCCCACGTTCTCTCATCTGTCGAGTTCGCATTACTCGTTATAATTAAGCGTCACGTTACAAATAAATTTCTACCGCTACCACGGTGCATGTTACAGTAACCATAACGATCCCCATCTTGAAATAGCCGTAGCGCGTAGTCCCGTAAAACCATTCAATTACCTCTAACCAATTTTCCACATACGGCTTTTGATATGACTTTATGCTTGGTGATCATATTAAGATGTACAGCAAGTCGCGTCCTGTACACCCTTATGAGATAAAAACAGTCATTTCGCGTCCTTCTCTTCTCTCTCTCCATTGCGTCGTACCTTCCCTTTGCTCGTTCCCTTCTTTTACCGTTTTTTTTTCTCCCGTCGCTCGTTGCATCCCACTTTGCTTCTATACTAATTCTTTCGCTTATTTTGTGCAATGCACTCTCCTTTCGCGCTTTTTCCGCGTGTTTCGAAGCGTTAGTAAAAAAAAGATTTCTAATAATTTCTCCAATTTAATTTTGCGCGATTAATTTTCGCACGAGTTTGAGATAGACGGCTTTGTCCGTTGCTGACCGTTCGCTTTATTACTTCGCGTTTTTACCCCTTTTTTGCTAGAGATTCGCAGTCAAGCGAGTGGATTTCCATTCTTTCATCGCGTTACATTCCACCCTGCTTTTATCCGCGAATTTTGCCTCGCTGCTTTTTTTCTTTTATCGTATCTCTGCTCGTCACGTTACTTATCCTTTACTTCGCATTCGCATTCCGCATTTAACGCTAAATATGATCGGACCCGGCTTGACTTTGTGTAATGCAAAAATCGCGTTCGTGGATTAAAAGCCAAACAGCCACGTGTGTAAACGTTAAATATGCCGCATTTGTTTTCATCTCTATGTCCTTTATTCCCTTAAACTTCGTTTCCCTTTTGTAATCTTCGATGTTTTCCCCGGCGCTTCGCGCTTTTTCCCGCGTTACCGTTTCTTCTCTCTTTGGATTCTTTGATACGTCATTCTCGAATTTTCTCCGTGAAATTTTCGTTGTCATCTTCTCCTTCACCGACGCATGTTCAATTTTTCATTTCTCGATCGGGCGCTTTTTCGTTTCCTGATATTTGCGCTTTTCTCAGTCGTACTATTCTCTCTCTCTCCCTCCCTCTCTCATTTCGTCGATTTGTCTATTCATTCGATTCCATAGTCCAATAGTCCACACTTTCACAATCGCGCCACTGCACGCGGGTCTATTTCTCGCTTTGTCCGCTTTTCTATCTGCTTAGCAGTAAAATCTGTTACACGGAAGCGAATAGAAAATTGATATCGTCCATCGACCAATCCTTATCTTTTATTTTTTTTTTTTTTGGAGCATCGAGTATCACGGTACAAAAAGTTTTAAGTGAAAACTTGCTTCCGATGATTAATGAAAACGTTATGCTAACAATAAATATTGACAATAAACAATAATTCATAAATTTTACATTGCATTTTCTTATTTATCTAATATCGCAAAATTATCTTATTTCGTAGTACTCTTTCGATATTTTATGTTTAACGTTCCGAATAATTAAGTATCATGCACGAGAACTGTTTAAATATTATTTCAGCTTTAATAGCGAGGAAGCACGTCGCGGCATTTGCTACGTTTATGTTCGCTTCGGCATTTCAACGAGATTCTCTTCTAACCGCCCCGCTAATGTAATATTCCGAAATGTCTCAGACGAAAGGCCAAATGTTCAAGATATATTTTACGATACACGAAAGTGCATTCCACTGCAAATAAAAGTAGCTGATACTGCGCAACGATATTGCTTTTCTTCCCGCGCCGTTATTATGTCACATTCAACTAGACAATTTGCAATACTACAATCGAAATATTGGATCGTATTTTAATGCGAATACTAGAATTAACAAGATATAATGATATTTCATACTGCAATGTATAGTGCAAATTAAATAACTCGTAAGTTTTATAAAAAAATTCTAATATTTATTATTCAAATATCTAATAAAATACATACATTATGTTCATAAAATATTTAATATCCAAATTGTATTTATAGAGATATGATTAACGTAATATTCTCAATGAAAAACATTTGCTTATTTAACCGTTTCCGTACGACGAGGATCAGCCGCGAAGTGTTATCCAGTACCCGAGAGAATCTAAATTCACGAAGCGCTGTACGCTGCATTTGCGCAGCCCTAGCAACGACTAAATAAAGTTTAACGATATAATATATAATAGAAACACAAGTTATACAAGATAGAATATTATTATCGAAAAAAATACAGCAAACACATTTCACAACTGTCGATTAAAATCGATACACGAATATACAGTGAATATCTCACGGCCGAAGACTATACAGGGTGTCTCAGACCACCAGTACACTCCTTTTATCTTCGCAGGATAAGGTCCAATCAAAAATGTGTTCAGACAAAAGTTGTAGGGCTTAAAAAGATCTATTTATTGATCTTATTAGTTTGACCTTGGGTGGCGTCGCAAAGGTCAGATCAAAATTACATCAACTTTTTTAAATGGAACCGTCCATTTTTTATTGCATATTCTTATAGCTGATCTCGAGAGCTTTCCAAAACACTATAATAAAATATTTTTCCATTAAGTACTTTTCGAGTTATAAGGCTTGAAAGTTACAGTACCGCCAGTATCAGCATTACCCAAGATGTACCATGTGAAGGTTACTTAGTCGGATTTAATCTCGTGTGTGGATGTGTGCATACGGTTTAAGCCCTACAACTTTTGTCTGAACATATTTTTGATTGGACCTTATCCTGCGAAGATAAAAGGGATGTACGGGTGGTCTGAGGCACCCTGTATAGTCGACGATCGTACCGAAAGGGTTAAAACACTCATTAAATTTGAGTTGTAGCAATATTATATATCTAACTAATTATATTGGAGTTGTATTACGAAACTAATAATATCTAACGGCCATTTAGGAGAATGGATCAAATTTATTTTAGAATATCATCATTAGCGCAACAGGCCGTTCACCTTAAATATCGATGTTTAACGGAGGATAACGTCCTCGGACAATCGCGATGAAATGCATGCGATGGCGCGTGCTAAATTACGGTGTGAGTGCTGTCAGCGCGGGAGAACGGAAGCACGGCTTTAAATTGATTTACAGTCGTACAATCAAAAATGCAAATGGGTAATCAAGCGCGTATTCACGTGTCCGCGCCGAATGCCGATGATACGGCGCGTCCGCGTCGCGCCATGATTACGCGATATAAAACGATATCAAGCTCGCGTCGCATTGTCGCGCGCGTCTCGCCTGCACTTATCCTTGGGTTGACATTTTCTATGATTGCAAATATCATACGACGCGAGATATACTTTGACTACCTCGCACACATTCGCCACAATATTAAAGATGAGAACGAATGTAATGAAATAATTAACAGGAATGCACGTGCAAATTTTTAGATAATAATTTTCAAAATTGGAATAATAAGATAATGCGACGAATAATGAAAGCGCGCTTTTAATCTCAATACGTTTCTGATGAAACGTTCGAATATTTTGGTTCACGATGTATGGTGTAATATTTCATTTATCATCTTTGAGTGGAAATCATATTTCACGCGTCTTCTTCTGTGTCGACAAACGTGCCCGAACATTTCGCAAACAAAAATTATTTTTGCTCTGCCAGTTGATCGCCGTCATTATCATTCGCGATTACGAACCGCAAATGTCGACTGGCATTAAATATTTCTTTTGGCTCGCAGTTCGCATGCTGCGTGTCCCGTAGTATTTACAATATACGATTGCGTGGAATAATTTACGCAAATCGACTGGAAAGCGATAAATTACCGATTAATTACTATTAAAGAGCACCGTTAAATCAATCAATCGCGCCGTAATTCGTGTTTACGTTTTATTCGGATGGAATATATTGGCCGCGTTGCGAGCGTTGCACCGCTGCGAGGGACCTCTTCCACCCCGAGTATTGTTTGGCGCATGTTACGTGGCGATGTGTGCGGCGATTAAAAATAATATTTCCACTCACGCGGTCTTTACGCGCAAACAATGCGGCGCCGTTGTACAGATGGCTCGCGCTCTGCATAATTTCTGGTAATTTTAGATCGCCGCGATAAAGCGGCGTGTTCCAGGAGAAAAAAGGGGTCCGTAGAGAGCCCCGTGGACTCTTCAAAGCTATTATTCGCATGCGTGCGTTTCTTGTGTTACGCGATGGGGGCACCGGGCGTTAATTTTATGGAACAATAAGTGCGCCGAGAATATACGTTATCCGATCGTTAACTCGAACTATAACTCGAGATTCGGCTGGGTATTTCGTGCGCGTCGTATTATTGTATCGTAGTTTTGAGAACTCCACATAAATACCAAAATTTCCTTATTACTGCGTTGTGTCACGGCTACACCGAGAGAAAAAAATGTTTTCAATGAAAAATACATTTTCTTAAAACTATATATTTTAATGCAAGCATTTTGTTTGTTCTGTTTAAATAAAAATATTTTAAGTAAATAGACATATTACCTTAAATATATAATTTTATATTTTTATATTTTTTAAATTTAAATAATGATTTTACAAATAAACTAATGATATTATTAAACTTAATTAAATTGTTTTCTTAGATTAAATAAAATATCTGATTGTCTCGAATATAAAAACAGTCTATCAGTGAATATTTTCTAAAACTATTGTATAAAAAAAATTACTTGAATAAAAATTATTTCTTCATTGTATTTACACAAGTATTTCAATTAAGGAATTTTTAACTTGACTGCAAGTATATAAGGGACCCACCGAGTAAATAATTTTTTTGTTGTAAGATATTTTTCTTTCAGTGTAACAATGACTGGTCGTTTACCGTGCCTATGCTAATTATTCAAAGCTATTATCTTTTTATATCGAGAAAGTATAATCCTTAGAGTACGATTTAACGTCTGAATTATAGGCGTAAAATTGCCTCGATTCTAAAAGGGTGGAACACGCGGAGGGTGGTTGTACGCGTATGTGTGTGTACATGTATATATACGTGTGTGTATATGTGTGTGTAGCGATAGTGGAAAACGCGGGGTGCATAGGAATTAATTTTGCAATGGCCGCGGGCGCGGCCGCCTCGAGTATCCGTCCAGAATGCGTTATACGTTTTTATTATTTCTCAGGGCTCATTGTGCCACGTTATTGATTCTCCCGCGGCGCGACGGAACCTAGCTGCGATCGCAATAAAGGTATTGCGCCGATAACTCGTATCCTCAAGGATACAACTTCATAATAACGCAAATCGAAACGTCCCCCATTATTTGTGCGAAGAATGGCCGTTCTTAATGGCTTTAGGGGGTGGTGCTTTCCGCATCCCCATATATTACCGGTGCTAACCTCGCATAATGTACAGCACGCTGCGCCGGTGTAAATGTTGCGATTAAAGCAAGCGATTTAAATAAGACGTAGCGTGACGATAAGAAAACGATAAAAATAACACGCGTTGTCGGTCCGATAAATTGAGACACTCGCGTAATAAAAAATATTCCTAGAATAATTAACGATATAAAAATTATAATGCAATCAGAAGTAGACGGAATAATGTGATCGGAATGTGATCATGAGACAACATTAATTACGAAAGTCTAACTATTCAGTGACGAAGCAAAATATATCTCAAACACAAATGTCTATCGACTTATATCCGCTTGCGGATACTTATATCCATTTCGAGAGAATTTTTAAAAACTTATTCTCAGATTATTTTTGCATCCACGAAAAATTGAGGGAGGAATTTCGACGGCGAGGAGAATGAGCGACTATTATTGAAGCTCTGAAAAAGACTCGCCTCAAACGAAAACGCGTCGTGAGACAATGGCCACGACCGCTGATTGTCAACGTTGGTCCTCAGACTTTTTTCGTCGAGACTCGCGTCTGAATACCGTTTATACAATCGAAGTTCCGAGACTGCAGGAAACTCGTTAGGCATCGCCCCGGGTTCTTTTTACGATCGTACTGTTCGAGACTCTCTGCACGTCTCGATTCGTCTTTCTGGCCCAGCTCATGTACAGATCGCGTGTATACATATCTATGTAAATATGTAGGCCGTACGTAATGCTCCGAAAGATCGCTGAAAGCACAATCCTTTCTGTGCGGCTTGTGATTCCACTAATCACGGATGTCTTTCGTTAAGCGGGGAAACCTTAGTGGGTTAAAAATTTGCAAGTCTAGAATAATACTAGCAACAAATACGGCGGTATACATTCTTCATATGTTTAATATAGAAATTCAATATCCCATTCTTTAAAAAATTTTCCATTTAACCAACTATATTTAAGATTAACTGTGATTTTTATAAAAATAATATTTATATAAAAATAATATACATGTTGAATTTTGAAGGTTTACAATTTATAAATAAATAAAATCTTTAAATTAAAAATAAAATTAATGAAATAAATAAGCTGAATTAAATAATAAAAGTATTAAAGATATTGATTAAAAATTTAAAAATATATGTTATAGATTTATATTTACATCTCCTAACTAATTTGTAATTATATGAATTTGAATGCCGCAAGTCACACAGATGACATACGAATATATTCCTATAATTCTTCCTGTAATTTTTAAATACAAAAGAATCTGAGTTACACGTAGAACCAACTCAATTTAGAAACAATTCTTCTTTCTTAAAATTATAGAAAACAAATTGAAAATATCTTGCTGAATTGCTTAATGTTTAATTACATATGGATTTATTTGTGCCAATTCCAATTTACACTAAAATTTTATTATGACAAATCTCGTCGAATATCTCTAACTTGATTTTATTATAGGAATTTCGTTACGCCGAGTATTGATTTTCGATCAAACTTCGTTAAAGTAAAGCTCTCGTTCTGGTGATTACAAAGAAATGCCGTTATACTAATAGGATTCTGCACACTTAATGGAAACGGAAGGATATTAAAAGCTTCAGATTTTGTTTGATATTTTACCGTCGATATTAAATATTGATACTTTTCACGTAAATCCAGCTAACCTCTATTGTTTCTCCACGGTAGACCTTCTCGAACACAATTTCCGGACTGGAATAGAAGAGTTTTTACATTTTCACGTGCAATTTTGAAAAATTTTCAATTGCGATGTGAGCTTATTTCAAGCCGACTGCTATACGAAAATAAACGAATATTACAATAATTATAACAGCGTTAAGTTTGACGTTTCTGTATCTCCTAATTGTTTCTAATACAGTAAGTATCCTTAATCGCACATCGCTGATTTCGCCACTCGTTTCGCCGCCCTAATTTCCCGTCAACTTGTCACTTCGGAAGTTGGCCGGCTGGCGACAAAGTACATCCCGTTTGGGCTGAGAATGTCCCGGCATCAGTCGTCTTTCGCTTATCTAACTTCTGGGATGCAATACGCCACGCTGAGCTCACCGACCGTGTTCGAACTTCGCGGCCGCCCGTCGCGCTCTGGCAAATAAGAATATAACGTTGTAACTTTGCACAGTCACAATGACTGCGTATGCCGCCGGAGATTTCCTGAGATCTCGCGATCCCCGACACGGGGTTGCTGATGAGGCGACAGGAAGCGCCGATCCTTCCGGATAAATCCTTCGACCGGGTGCAGCTTCAGAGGCGACGTCTGAGCGAATTTGAAACCGGATCTCGATTCAACGCGCGCTGAAGGAAGACCCTGATGACGGGGAAGATTGCGACTGTCTCTCGGATGGATTTTTCATTCATGATTTTTCATTCGGACCGCGTCGAGTGCGCGACGGAATTTCGGAAGAGCTCACGCATCTAATCTGCATTAATGCGCTGCTCGCTGCGAGAGAGGGATTCCTGCTTCCATAGAACGTGTCGAATGGAATGATTGTTCCAAGTTCGATCAAAATCAAGTACTTATTACGATATAAAACATATAATCCAATCTACAAAATCTCATAAATCAAATTTCGTGTGAAAATTCCGTGCAAATGAAATTTCGATATTAAATTACTTAATATAAAATACTTGCAGGGGTTTGATGCGGATAAACACGATTGTTTCGATACGTTTCATTATAATTATTGTAATCTTTTTTTGTATTTGAATCACGATGACAGGCGCAGGCTCGACTATAACGAAACGAAGTAACAGCCCGAGTTTCAAGATTCAGACGACAGTTGCGTCGTTCACCGTCGTTACTAATAATTAGGAAAATTAAAGTGATTAATTAAAGTATCATTATTAAAGGGCGTCGCCAATGGATAGGTCATTCTTTATGAACTCTTCGCTCGTCATCCGCCGTGTCTACTTTATTATCACCGGCGAGAATCGCTTAATGAGAGACGGCAGTCCGTGTTATCATTCCCCCTTCGAGTTTATCGACCCAAACCTATCTCCTGGTCCCGCCAGAGCTTGTCCTTTGACAAGTTCAGTTCGACAGATTAAATCTTCTTCCGTATTCGAACTCTCCGAGCGAAGTCCTTAAAACTGTCTTATAATCGCCACGGGGAAATACGAGGCGCGAGAAACCATTAATCAAGCCTGATAATGAGACAATATCCGAGACATTCTCAAACAGTCAGCATCGATAAGAGAATCGTGTGAGATCATTGCGCTGTATATCCAATGTTTTGAAAAAAAAAATCTGGCTTGTCCACGCACGAATTCGGCCTTTCCAGCCAAATATTACAGTCTATCACTTATTAACGTTCGTTCGATGTTAAATGACACATTTTTGTAAAATTTTTCATAGCTTAAAAATCGATTGCATATTTTGCATTGGTTTCTCAATATTTCTGCAGCATTTTTGGATTACTTTTTACAATAATTTTTTTCCATAATATATAATATAGGGGAGACCGGGGCTATCGT
>QKQZ01002414.1:0-11755 GCA_003595255.1 Solenopsis fugax | reverse complement strand
AAAATTGGAAATGTTTTATTTATGTATTAAATTTGTATTAAAATTATTATAAGATCTGATTTCCTTGTATAGTTATGAAAACAACAAAATATAGAAAATTACTTCTACNTCATATTTCTTTTTATAATTTGAAAATTTTTAATTTTCAAATTATAAGAGAAAAATGGCACACTCGACTCAGCACACTTTGTAAACTTCTATATTCTTTCATTCTTTTTTATAAAATATGTTTAAAATTGGAAATGTTTTATTTATGTATTAAATTTGTATTAAAATTATTATAAGATCTGATTTCCTTGTATAGTTATGAAAACAACAAAATATAGAAAATTACTTCTACAGATTATACTGGAGCCATCAAGCGTTGAAACTCATACTGGCCTACATTGGCATGAGGTTCTCCTGGACGGCCTTATCTATACTTTTTGATATTCTTTATCAAAAACTGTGACAGCAATGTTCGATAAGATGAGCCGAAATTCAGGATATACATCTTGGAGGTACGGAATTGAACGGTGGAGGGCGATATCTTGTGTTTTTTAAGGAAGAGGCGCGACTGGACTCTCAGAGAAGCGTTGAAACTTCGTCAAAAGGATATGGAAGAATTAGCGGAGAGCCATGTCGTAACCCTGTATGCTGTTGACTATTGCGAAGCAAAAACGTAACGTATGAATGAAATGTGATAGGGGAAGAGTACAATAACAATTCGATCGTATTCTCTGGACTTCGTCGATTTTTGCACAGATTGCAAATAAAAATGCGTTATCTTGCGTTTAAAGTAAATTTTATAGATGTTAACTGAGAGAAGAATTTAATTCAGGCGGCGCTTGTTTCATATAAAACACGTCATTTAATTTTCAATATTAAGGTGCGACGGTGGAATTACATAGAACACGCCAAGGGTTCAGTAAATTGACTCCAGCTCGTGGATGCGCATTTTGGCTCAAGTCGTGGACTACGAGTCTAGTTCGTTATTCTGACCGAATTAATTAGCAATTATATCTTACAATATACATCGATACGTTAAATAAGATTATTGTGGGATCGATAGAGTTCATTGTGGCAATTGATTATTTTATTATATTTGAAAGTAATAGCGTCCGTAGATGAAAACACGTGCGCGTATGAAGAAACATATTTTTCTCGTGTATCCTCTTAGGCTCGTTTGCGCACCAATGTAGCTTAATTTTAAACTCGGTTGAACATACTTTAATTTTCTATCTTTTCCTAATTCTTAGAACTAGAAAAAGATAGAAAATAAGTTGGTGCAACCGGGCGATAATCCAGTAAGAAATGATCAATCGAATCGACATCAAAATATCAGTTTAATGATTTTGACGTCGAATCGATGTCGATTTGACATAGTTTCTGTTATCATTCCTTACTGGAAAACGACCCATAGACGATTGTATAATATTCTTCTAAACAATGCGAAGTAAACTCTAATAATATGGTACAATATTCAAATATTGTTCATGGCAATAATACGGGAAAAAATTTTGTATATATAATTATGATATAATTTTCATATATACATTTATATATAATCATATATAAAATTTTTCCCGGGTGAGGCATCTAGGAGCAGCTTTATCTTCATGAATTGATGAAAGTTATCTATAATTAATAGTAATATTTTAACGACAGAATTTAAATCTCGAAGGTGTAAATGTTTTAACGAATTTCAATGTCGTAGACGAAATAGACGATAAATTATTGCTCTTTCGCCTGTTTATATAAACTGAATTTTGATTTTAATTTCCCTGAATGTTTAAGCGTTGACTCTCACTAACATTATGCGTCACACAGTTTCAATTTCGACAGAATAACAATTGAACAAGGAATTATTTTTCGCGACGGCCAGAAAAATCATTACCACACAAAAGCGAAAGTGAGTCAAAGTCGATGTGCGAATTTCCTTACGTTATACGGCGTTATGCAATCCGATTAAATCCACGATCATCTGTCGTCGCTTGTTCACTTATTTCACGAATCAGCATTAAGTCACGCGAACGATCGGCATTTCGGCGAACGCGGAGAAAGAAATGAGTACGCAAAGTTTCTTGAGAAGATAAAAAAAGAAAAAATACTTTAAACTCGATAATTTATGCCTGATAACCGTACTTTGTTTTTACTGTTAGATACTTATGTCAATTTCTACCAATGTAGATTAACTTTGATCTTAGTTTAATCTACTCTTTATCTTTTTCTAATTCTTAGAACTAGAAAAAGATAAAAAGTTAGTTAAACCAAGATCAATGTTATTCTGCATTGGTGGAAATGGGTATTAGACATGCACTATGAACTACGAGCGAACCAAAGGGCACTCAGACAGCTGAGAGAAAGTGTATTTTGTTGACAATTGCGGCGTGCAGACACGACGTATGAAAGTACATGCGTGCGCGCGATTATGCGTACCTGCGTGCTCGTCCGTATTATGGCAATGTTGCGGGTATGTGGCGATGCATAATAAACAGATCGAGATGCGACGGCTATTTAAGTATACCTCGTTGCGAACGCGAATACGTTAGTCGTTAACGGACGTTAACTTGGGAAGGCTCAGATTTCGAAGCGCTGCAACTAATCGGTTTATCTATAGAAAGTACGTCTGGCGGAATTTTACAAACGAATCAACGAGCGAAGCTTATATATAAATAAACAAACGAATTGTACGTTCAATTCTGTCGGAGAATTGTAATAGAGAATCGTAATTACCTTGCACTCTCACACGTTCCTCAACATTGTTGAATCGAAGAGCATCATTAATATTTTTTATTAGGAACGACGTCTGTTTTCTATATTCTTACATTATTTTAATATTATCAGGATTACGTTGAGATCGCAAAGATTAATCAGATTGCGAAGGAAATTAGAATCAAAAAAAGTTAAGTTTGGCCCATGAGGGGATCGAACCCGCGACCTTCGCATTATTAGCACGACGCTCTAACCAACTGAGCTAATGGGCCAGACGTTAAACAGTTGCAAAGTAATTCCTTTCAAACACGTATGATCTCTTGATCAAAGTATTTAAGTAAGAATGAAAACAAGATAAATATTGCGAATTAATTAAACGATCGTGTTCGCCTTATTTATCCAATGACCGAGGTAAAACGGATAAAATAATCGTCCTTTGTATTTTTTTTTTCTAATTTTTCCCTCTCGTTTCTAGATAATAATATGAATAATATAATTCGATTAAGTTTCAATTTGAATGGGATACAATCGGTGGGCGAAAAAGATCAGAGAGATGTGTTCAGCGAGTATACGAGCGTCTTGATAGTATCATATAGTCGTTATTGTTGCAAAATATCTCTTGTTATAAGTTCACGTATAAGATTTTGTAAAATAAAGATATTTGTATATATATATATATATGGAAATATGTGAGCGTTATTAGTGCGCCCCCCTAATTTCCATTCTTCCCCCCTGTTCCGATATTTTCGATGTCACAATATCGCGTTTTTATTATCAAAGATGAAATTAAAGCAGTCGTGGTCACTTTTTAAGACGATTAAAAGAGGCCGACGAATAACAATGGAAACTCGCTGAAACAGCCGATTGTCAATGGATTACGACATCACAGAGACGTCAGTTGCTTCATTTCAAGCATACTAAATACACATTTAATATATTGTACGCTGACGAAACGTTTAGTCAGCAGGACGCGTGCATAAATGCGCAATAAGCAATTAAAAAATTATTATAGTCTTTGATCAACCTAGATTCACATTTTCGTTTAAACCAAATTTGTGGAGAACATGATTATTACACCTCAAATAATTATGATACATTTTGAATAGAAGAATTTGTAAGAGGTAACTAATGACTTGTGTTTGATAATGTAATAGAGAAATGTTGATATTAAATTAAGGCAGCATATATATTTAAAACGAGACTTAACTTTGCGAAATTTTTTGTCGAAAAATAGACATAAAAAATGTTTATTCTATTATAAAGATCATACTTTTCACTATTTAATAGTTTAATTTTATTAAAAAATAATATAAAATGGCATTGTTCTTCAAGTTTTCCTAAATGTTTTAAAAAAACGAAATTTATAATAATCATTATATTGCTATCACAGATCTTATTAGAAAGCAAAATGGCACATGTTTTATAAAATTGAAATATAATATACATAGATCTAATGATTGTTGACGAAGTCGTGTTTCTCAAAATATTGCGTTTAAACAAAATAACAACTCAAAGTTAATATGTATAGCGATTTTTTTACTAATAAATTTTACTCATTTTTACGATGTAAAACTAATAAAAACTTTAAAGCATTTAAAAAGCCGTGACAAGCACTAATTTTTAGGGTTTAGAAAAAAAGAGTATAAAACTGCTAGTAAATTGTTCGAGCCATCTTCAAGATAAGCAATAATTCAATTTAATGTAATGGTCATGTAATTTTGAAAACGAGATTTAGGAAAATTTTAATAGCAACGTCATTTCGTATTATTCTTTAATAAAATTTAAATGTCAAATACAGAAAACTATAACCTTTGTAACGGAATAGATGGAATAAACACAACTTTTCTATCCTTTTCCGTTCTTCCGCAAAAAAAATTACAAAGTTAGGCAGTCGTTTTAACATTTAAATATCTGTCTTCCCTGTATATCATCGTAAATTAAATTAAATATTTTCGATCTTTTGACAGGATTTTATATCTAATAATATTAGTTTTGTAGTTAGATAATTTATATTTCTATACTATATTATCTTATTATTAATAATAATAATAAGATTAAGATCGATGAAAATGTCAAGTAAAGAAGAAGTTCAATATGGAATATTGACAAATACTGATATATCTTGACTAGATATTAAAATAACTTCTCTACGCAGATGCTTAGAATTTTTGAAACGCGTTCGAATGTCACGTGTTTCTCAAACCCGGCTTATCGCCCGTGGAACATCGCTTCTGTTTGTGCGACAACAGAGAAAATCATGAAAGTGGCCATGCACATGATTTAATTTTAGCTGATACTTTTTTTTATTGATGAAAAGGATAGAGTCGTTGCGCAACTTTTTTGCTATGTAAAATATCTGCGCAACGACACCGACAACTATTGTTAAAAGCGTGTACAGAATACATACCCTGACCGATTTTAGCTGATACGATTTTTCGAGACATTATGCGCCATCTTTACAACATGGACATACACTACGATGTCAACGTACAGGTTGGACTTTGGAAAGCACCGTCGCTCGCGACTATTGGCACACCTGACAAAGGGAGCGCCGAACGCGCGTAAACAAACTTCAAATTTTTCCTATCCAACGGTTTTCGCGAGATTCATTGAGTCGTCTTGTCGCGATTTATGCGAGCGCAATCGGGACGAGGCGAGGCGCGAATACTGAAATGTGGGGGCGAATAAACAATAGTCACAAATGAATTGACTCACAGTTCGCCGCTGATCGCTCCGTCCAGCTCCGTCTCGGCCGCAGCTCTCGAACGGTCGAAATCCAAGATCCTCCTCACGATTCTCCTCCTTTTGATTCACACTTAGCACGAACGCGCAATACTTCGCTTTCGACACTTTCGGTACTCACGCCCGTCGAAAACTCGAGATACCGGCTTACGGGGCAACAGAGAAGACGCGATTAAACGCGCGACGCGGCTTCGCGCCGTCCCGACTGACCGTCGCGACCGTTGCCATCTGAAGAACGACACGAAGAATCCAAGATCCTCCTCACAACGATCCTTCTCCTTTTAATTGACACTTGGCACGCGACACTTCGTTTTTGGCATTCCCGGTACTCACGCGCGACGGAAACTCGAGATACGAGGCAACGGAGAAGATGCGAAACACGATTGAACGCGACATGACTTCGCACCATGCATCGTATCCGACACGACGAATGTTGGTACGTACCCAGTGCCGGCAACGGTCGGTCGGTCGGTCGGTCAATCAGTAGGTCACATGGGTCACACTGACTACGGTCTCGGAGTTGGAAGCGCTGACTGTACTGTGTTGTACCGTCGCAAAGATATCATTCGGAGCACGTCGATTTTCTGTTCCGATTGCCTCGCGACTTTTCTTCAAGCGAGGATTCTACAGAGAATAAAAATTAAAATATAAAAAATGGCACTTGGTGGTATGTTATACAATCTCGTTCTCAAACGTACGTCCACGTTCATCGTAGCCGTCGTAGCTTCCGCCTTCATATTCGAAAGGACATTCGATATGGCCTCCGACAAGATTTTCGACAATATTAACAAAGGAGTGAGTGACCACCTGCACTTTCTGTCATCTTTAGTTTTTATTCGATATCATGTCCTCATTTGAATGTTGATTTCTCCGATTGAGGTTAAAAAGTCGAAATGAGGTTATGTCACGAAACATACTCGTAACGTAATGACATTTTACAAAAAAGAACCTTGAATGATAAAGAAACTTGCGTCGTATATGTTAATTGGTAAATTGACAAATAGCATGTGAGAAACAGCATAGGAAATGACATGTTTTAATTTATGTTATGACAAGAAAGAAATACGACACTGATTGCATAACATGTGATATCTGCCTCTTTTTTCAGAAACAATGGAAGGACATCAAGCACAAGTACGAGAATTGAATGAGATATTTTAGGGACAACATGTGTTAGATCTAAATATATGTTCTACCTCTGGGTATGTAAATAAATAACAATTCATGTGAATTCACACTGGCAAATTTATTCAGTATCTATATAATAGATTTTTATTTCATATATTGTCCCAATATATGTTGATATATCTATTTAAGTACTATCCAAGATGTGTAATTCTGAATATTGACTTGATATGTATCAGCATTCATATAAAAGATAATTATTAATTTCTCTTCATCAAGAAAAAGAAAAATCTTCATTGAGAAAAAGAAAAGCAAGAAACACAAGCGTTGACACACGGTTACAATGCCAGAATTACAAATTTTGGACAGCACTGATTTATTTTATATTTATTTTAATTGATTATTTATATATAAAAAAGTAAACAATTATTCTGTAGTTTCTACAGTTTCTCTGTAGTAACAGAAATGTCATTTTTATCGTAAGAAGTGGTAGATATTATTATACGTAGGTAGGCTTTTATGTTTTAAGCATTATTTTTTTTAATATAAAAATGATAGTCAATGAGTATTAGGTTTATTTCTGAATGGATCTTTTAATGAAGTTGTCCGCTTGAGGGCCCATGAAACGACCAGCAAAGAGAGTTTCACTTGTTATCAGATCAACAATGGCAAAAATAAATGGTCTGTTTGCTATGAAAGTTGGCGCCATGTTAGCCATCAGCGGTACAATCGCAAATTCTGCAATTTAATGAGCATTAGTACTCTGCAAGCTGCAATGCCTTGAAAAAAGTAATATAAATTATGCTGATAATTACCTGTCACCGCGGCAGCAATGGTTCCCTCCTCGTCAACTTCTATCTTAGCATTTTGAATTATATTTCCTATTCGCAAATATTCATTAGCTACAATTCCTGTGAAATTCGCTGCCGGACTGAAAATGTCCTGTATACCCATCTAAAACAGTAAATGTTTTTTTTATTTCTTTTAACTCTTTCCAGTTACACATAGTGAAACTAATAATATCTATAATAATACAATTATCTATTATAAAAAATAATTATACTAATAGTTGCAACTAATAATTACATCATAAAAACAGTAACTATAATGTAAGCATAGAAAGCAGATAAAAATTATTTATATTATATTTTAATAAATGTTAATAATATTAAATTTAATTAATACTTACGCTTATCAAGGGTGAACGCAAATCTAAATTGCTTTCGATGCTAAAACGTGGAATAGCAAGTATCAAGTCGGTTTCATTGAGATTAGAGAGCAGCATTTTCATCGGTACATATGACAGATCCTTTGACAGAATCTGAAGATGTGGATCGCTCTCCATGTGTGATGGGAGGAATATCAGCATAGATGTCCTGCCATTCTGAAATATCAATTTCACGTGAATGAGCCTCATATAATAAAGATTCTTAAAAATAGTATTTAATATTAAAATAATATTTATAATATTCATATTTAATTTTCAACATATTTTTATTCGAAAAGAATTTTAAAAAATAAAATCCCCTCTATAATGAATTAAAATAAAAAATAAATTTTATGCTTATATGTATACATATTTCTTATAATAATGCGCAAAAAAATTTGCTTATTTTGCTTCAAATATTTTTTAAACAATAATAACATTACTTTGAGAACGTATTGATTTATATTCAATGATTCCCTTAAAATATTTTTACAAAATAATGACAATTCGTATATTAATAAATATAAATTGATTCATAGAGGTGTGCAAATTAATTTGTTAAGTCGAATCGATTATGATTCGATTCGATTTGAATTTAAATTATTTGTACACTAAATTCTATTTCTAATTCATAAATTAATTTTTGTTCAAAATATTGGAGAAGTAAATTTTTAGAAAGATTTAATAGACATGCTACGAGGCATTTTGAATTTATAAAAATATATTAGATAAGATGCTGTAATACGTTGCATGAATTTTTTATAGAAACGTCAAGTTTCCTTTGTGCTAACAAATGATGTAAGAATCAAGTCTTACCGAGTACGGGATTTCTACTACATCAGCATCAAGAGAAGCTACATAAGCATATCGATACCCTGCAGTATTCTCCATCATATAAACGTTTTGGCAGCCACTCTGAGGAACACGGAAGCACCGTATGCGCGTGGCGCCCCTGTCAAAAGACTTCAACCACCGTCCTTTGAAGTACAAGGCTGAAGTTAATAACATCTGAGTTTCAGCGCTCAGAGTGCCTGGAACAATGTCGATAAAATACCTTTAAACTGGAGGAATCAGCATCCATAGCGTTGAAGCTGAAGAAAACGTTTCTCCAGTTTCTCCAAAAACCGAAAACTCAAAATTACTTGTATTTGGGGAGAAAGCATCTTCTGCTATTCTCAATAGAACTTAAGTTAAATACCAGGCTGAACGATCGATAGGATGTTATTCCGCGTTTTCTCGCGAACCCAAGTGTTGATAGAGTTGGCCGCGTCATTTGTATTCTTGAAATTCAACTGTTGAATATCGGTTCCGTAATGATCAGATAAGGCAGTTATATAATTATTAGATGCTGTAAAAGTCGGATTGATCCACAAACGTGTCGCTACATCGATTTCCGTACCATTTTGATTACTCTGAAAAATAATACAAAAGTAACATAAAGAAAGAAACCGAACAAATTTTTGACGGAAGAAAAAGATCGGTATATTTCCGACAAATTTTCCATGATAAAAGTTTAAAATCACTTTCATTTCATTATTGCAAATAAATATAAATGTCATTTCACATTTACAATATTGCAATTATCAAAATTATACCGATTTCAGCGAGTTTAAGTAAAATTTATGCTGATAACTTCAACATACTTTTAGAGGTACAAGAGCACGCCTCGCTGTCCTCCTGATGATGTATTCCTCCGGCGGTAATCTCAGAGCTGCGAGAAGCTCATGACGTGTTTGACCACCTGTGCCTTCCACCAGACTTGTAAGGGCGATTTTCGCACTGGCGGGAGACAGTATCAGATTACCCTCGACGTTCTCATTTACTCTCTATAGCCATCATCACGAAATTTTCATGAACATAAGAACCATTTTTACATACTTACACGTGTACTTCAATTTGACAAAAAAAAATTATTTTTCATTGTAGAAGTTAAAATATAAGTACAATTGAAACGAAAAAATGTTTTGTCGATGTAAAAGATATAAATCAAGAAGTTTTCTTCAAATTAAAAAAATTTAGTCATATTTTGATCCATGCTCTTTTATTTTAATTTTAATTGATTAATTTTTTCCGAAATAATGTGAAGTATCTCTCTCTCACGTCTTTTCCATTATTTGCATTTTTATAAAAACCTTCCTCACCTGCAGGAGATCGATGTTGAAGAATGAATATCGGTCCTCGGTACTCAGTGCAGTTGGAATAACTGTTGAGAATATTTTACATTAATGAATAATGCGTGATTTATTGTAAGAACGAAATCATATATGCATTATATGAAATCGTATGTTATAGCCATTATTTTAGACGCGCTACATTCCTCATAGTCGCATTTCTTTAATAGTACATTAGAATGCGATTTATTGTTGATTATTGTTGTTTGATCGGGAACGAATATTAATCGCTCACGTGCCGATTAGTCACGCGTGAACTCCGAGTGTGGAGAATGGTTTTGAAATAGCCATTAAAAAATATGTACGTAACAATCGTCACGTGACTTGGCGTCGAGAAGAATTTTCCTCATCTGACAAGCTGAGCGATTCGACAGGAATGTTCCATTTGCATCCGAACAAAAAAAGAATGATAAGGACGATAACGTCAAGGATAACTAATCGCGAACGGCGCTGAGTAACTTTTACGCTTCACCTTACGAGCGATGATGTAATCGTAAAAAATGTGATCTGATAGTTACGGACGATTTTGATTTATGATGAAGCACAGACGGCGTCTAGGCTTATTGAATATTCTATTGCTCTATTACGTGTAAATAAAATATCGCCGGAAGAGCAAGAATAAAAAGAGGATTCGACAGAAGATAATCCCAAAGTTGATTATAAAAGATGAGACAATGGCGTAAATATTCGAAGATTGAATCATATTTTTCGATAATCTACGAAATTTTTCAATGATTACATAAATATAGTCATAAAGTCTCAAGCAACATATGAATGCTTAAAAAGATATTTAAAGAAGATATTCTAATCCTTAAATATTTATAGAAGATGTGTAAAACTCGTTTCTTTCTACTGCTTATAAAACGATACCTGCGAGAAGACACCAAGAGATCCATAGCGGCAGTGAAGACATTTTCTCGATAAAACCCGACGCGCAGCGTCCAACTAAAATGTCCGTGTATTCCACGTGTATTCTTCGACAAGCAGACGAACATGAATGTAACGGAAACACGATCGACATCAAGTGTTAATAGCTAAAGGCTAAATTTCCGACAGGCAGTCATCCCCACTTTATGACTGAATCCTGCCTTATTATCTTCTCATCGTGATGTAAACATCACTACGCACCGACGCGCTGACAAATCACCGTGCTCGTGCACAAGGTAATTCGCATAACGTTGGGATACGCGAGGATGACATAATTGGAATAAAATAAAATCGAGTTGGAGAATAAAGTAAAAATAGTAGTAACAAACTATTTTTCCGAATCGAGCTTTATTTAGCCACTGATGCAATTTTTAAATGAGATTGATATTATGAAAATAGAAACTCTCCTACAAATAAGCGGAACTGATGTTGCTGCATGAGAGCAATAAACGAGAACCGGACGTAGAAGAAAATAACTAAAGAGAATATAAATAAAGATATCAAATGAAATTAATGTATGATACATGTAGCATGAAATAATATAAAGAGAATAAAAATAGGAAAAACGTCAAATTTAAAAATAAAATAATAATTGATTACTCTATCGAATGAAGTTCGATGTGTTTTATTTCGAACTTACATAAACAAAATATATTTGTATTTTGTTATAAGTATTTCATTAAAACATCTATTCAAATATATTTTGTTTATGTAAGTTCAAAATAAAACACATCGAACTTCATTCGATAGAGTAATCAATTATTATTTTATTTAAAATGAATTATTATTGTATATATTATCGTTATGCGTTAAACTTTTTGTTGCAATTTTTTCCTTAACATTATCAAAGATGCCATTATATATATATAATGGTATCTTTGATAATGTG
>QKQZ01002409.1:0-10678 GCA_003595255.1 Solenopsis fugax | reverse complement strand
TTTATTAGCAGCGTCTTTATATTAGGACGCGTTTACAATATTTAAAGTAAATTTTTAACATGTCCCATACAAAGATATTTCCATTTTTTCGAATAACCCCGCCTTCCGAATTGTCCCGGTCTCCCTTATTCGAAATATTCGGAAGAGAAGGAGCGGTCGATTTATGAAGTAATTTTGTAAAAATGCCCGGGTATACGACACCCAGTGTGTCAGTTGAGGATTAAGTTTCCTCAGAGTTCCGACGATAGACAGAATTGATAGATTGGACCGATAAACCGGCACACGATTATTTTTAACGAAATATGAAATAGTCATTTCATGAACATCCCACGAGTGAGCGCGATAACCGCGTACTTTACACTGTAATCTACTTAAAGCGCACACCGCGTAGCGCGTAGATTTATTCGCCAACAAGTTATCCGCGTCCGCGAAACCGTGCATCTGTCTTTCACATCCCCCTCTTCCCCAACCATCGCAACCACTCCTTCCCCCACACCCCAATGCGCATTCGCCGCATTACACTGTCCACCCTCGCACCACATCATCGCGATCAATCTCTTCTTGCACACCCGCATATAATCCCACCCTCCTCTCGCCCCGCGCCCCGCGCCCCATGCCTCGCGCGCCACCCTTTATTACATCGCTCGCATATCACTTCGTTTCGCCGTCTCGCCATCGAATACGCACCATAGCCGGGGCACGTATCGGCTACCATTCGCGCGTAATATCCGCGCAACGCGGCGCAACATTTCGCAGCGGGATAGCCGCGCGCGAAAGCCGTGCGTGGTGCAATGCCGATTCTGACCCGCATACGATATTACCGTCCGGCCTGGGTCCGTCCACGGTCCGGTACGGCCCGTTGGCTACTACCCGTTTGGTGTCGGCCTTTACAGCTTTGTCTCGCCGCATCAGATATTACCAGGATAATGCGTCCAGCGGACCGGACTCTTCCATATCCATCCCCCGAGAGGCAGCAGTCTCTCTCTCTCTCTCTCTCTCTCTCTGTGTACGCCATCCTCTCCTCTATAGGCATTTGCGAAGCATCGACCAGCCTCCGCAATGTGCTGCATACATGCATATATATATCTATATATCTATATATCTATATATACATATACGATACGGGCGTGTGTGTATACAGATGTATGCTAAACATAGGACCGCGAGCAAACGTGGAATCGACGCCTGTTCCGATGCCTGGCGACCGAACGTCTCGTCTCGATCGTCGCGACCGAATATTCGGTAGCTTTGTTGCCACGGCTGCCGCGCTCAAAGGCGATGCGTCTACGTCAATGTTAATTATTAATGGCGGTGAGCCCTAGGACGCCGAGTGATATGTCGCTGTCTGTTATCGAGTTAGGGAAGAGTTAGCAATAGAACGAGATTTGCGCGCAAACGTGGCCAGGCACTTAAGCGAATGGCGTTCTAGCTTATGACATATGGAAAAATTGTATTTTTTTTGTTAACGGTGGAAACGCTGAAGTGATAGAAAAAGTTCTAACGTACATGTAAATAACGTCAATGTAAATACCGGGATGTTTACGTTACGTACGCAGCATATTTTTACGTATAAACCGTACGTTGCGTGGTGAGAGAATTTTGTGGGGTCCAATGAAATCTACGTTGAAACTGTAAATGTTATTTTTTTACTGTAAAAATGGTTAAGAGAGAGAGAGAGAGAGAGAAATCGCGAAAAAGAGCGAAAAGCAGCACACGTCTGACAAGCGAATGTCGAGATTTTCGTATTTCTGGTATATTTTATAGTTAATTTTATGTATTTTGTTATAAAAAATAAATTTCTTAAAATACGTTTTTATGGTATAGATTGCATATAATAATAATAAGTAACCTAAATCTATGAAATGTTAAATTTGCTGCATAGTAAAATTAACATTTTCAATGAAAATTAGATAGAATAAAATGGCAGACGTGCTAAACAAAAAAAAAGGTTGAAATTTTCTGAGTGTATATTTCATTGAATTGTGATAGAATGTTGATCTAGTACGCGCTCTGATTTCTATACGGAATTATAGACAAGTTTAATGTGAAATAGTTAAAAAAGAAATATTAAATGAAAAGGATTGACATTTAAGAGCTCTAAAAACCTCGCGAATAGAGATAATTTGGTCGAATACTATTGCAGAAAAAGAATAAAGAATGTATCTTTGTTACATCTTACTATCGATGTGACGTATGTTTCTCGCATAACAAGATTTGCATTATATTTCTCGTCGCGATGGAGCTGATTCATCTCATACGTGCCGCGATGCATAAAACAAAATGCACGTATTCGTCATGACTACGTTATGAAATTATATATATATATGCATATTTGAACGAAAGCTATCAGCAATTTAGGAATACCTTGAATGACGAAAGTTAACGTATATCGTTTTGAAAAAATATCTCTCGTATATTATAAAAAACAAAAATTAAAAAAAGAGTATGGCGAATCTATTTTCCTTTTCCACTACGTTACATTAAATAAACATATAGCGACATTAAGTGAAGCTTTTTGATCCATGGGCTGAATTAAACCAATCAGTGTAACTGATTAAGCTATGTCAGCGCTGCGACATTGATATTGTACAATAACGACAGGATTATCATAATAAAAATCACTGTTTCTGATATCGCGAATCATCATTAATGAACGGATATCAGATAAAATGCATTACGTTTAGTACTTGATATGTGGATATTGTATATCCGCAATACCATCGATCGCGATGTCACCATGTCGGAACATTGGAAAGGTTTGCTTTCACGAGCTGACACCACTCTATCAACTGTTGGTACGAATTTTCAGAATTTTCGACGATATTGTTTCTCCTATTCGCAACTATTATCTCGTCGTGCCAAGCACACGTACAAAAGGTGCAAAATTGCATCGCTGACGTCGAGCATAACACAGAAATATTTATTCTCTATATGGCAAGGTAAAAAAAACCCCAGCTCAATAAACATTGTCATCAATCGCTATCTCGTACGTGTTCTATTCACAAACACATTTTTCAGACCACTATTATATATTTCACATATTGAATTAGATTACAATCTCGTATAATGGAACGTGTTCTTCTCTCATCATACTCAACACGAGAATTAACGCGAGATTTAAAATTCAGAAACAGAATTTTGCATAGTTAACAGAGCAAATAAGGCTGCCATGTAGATTTACAACGATATTGACTCGTGCATAATTAATAAAATCGAACATTTACGTTATCGCTATTAGTTATTTTAAAAACAAAATGAAACTTATTGATGAAAAGATTATATAACATGTACTGGATTGAGGTCCATATTTATTTTCTTTAAAAAGTAATGGTTTCACAAAATTGCGCGCCAACTAAAATAAAATTTATACATTATAATTATATAATTCTTTCATTGCCATACTTTGATATTAAAAATATTGTACTCTATAAAATGTATTCTGATTCTGTAACAAACTGTAAAGGCAAGTATCTTAAGAAAAATATGTGGTATTTTGGGATAGAGTAGAAATAGTAGTAGTAATGGGAGTATCAGTCCTTATACTTCATTTAGATCTAAAGAGTTTCTTCTCTGTCTCTCTTGCTAAAGATTACAAAAAGAATCCGTATATACGGGATGTGTGGGTTCAAACTCGCGACCTATCACTTACAAGTCCGGCGCTTTCACACGGAGCTACACGACATCCCTATTTCAGGATATGTTTCTATAAGAAATTTTTAAAAATGTTAGTAGATGTATTGTCATACAGCAAAATGCTTAACTGAAGAAAATAAACAATAACAAATTTATTATCAAAATAAAAAGATATTTAACGAAAAAACTTGGCGCTATTGGAAATATAACATATATAATTGGCCTTATTTGGTCATGGCTGTATCTTCGTATTGTTATTTCTTGTGTGATTTTTATATACTATACTTTTTATATAAAGTAAAATTCAACCTCCTTAAAAGAGTAGCTTCTGTGTACTATTTTTCTTGAGATATTTGTCTTCACAGTCTTGTTGACAAGATTTACAGATTTATAATTACACTTTATTAGAAATAACATTTTTAATATTAAAGCGTTAATAAAGTAATTACATGTATGTAAATTTTATTTTAATTGGAGCAATTTTGCAATATTATTATCTTTTTTTAGGAAAAATAAATTTAAATAATATTATATCCGTTTACAGTCACAAATTCTCATTAAAAATTTACTATTATACATTTATACACGTAAAATAAATTAAAACACATTTTTTTATTAATTATGATCCAAATAATAATATTTCCACTTTAAAATGTTCTCTCAGTCGAACGGAATTAATCGTTATCTTAGGGGACGCTAATGAGTCCATAAAATCACGCGCAAATTGATAACAGCTCATTTATCGAAATTAATTTCAAAATGCAAAGAATAGAATATATTCAACAAACATTTATCTTATAATACGTTAAATATTTCACAGCAGCGAAGCTGGCTGCCCTACGACCTCGATGTTTGTTTTCGTAACGCTCGTGCATACGTAAGGCCACTATGTTGTCATTTGCGCGGCAAGACTTGAGCTGGCAGATAGCCGCTCCGTGTCTCATCGCATTATCCCGCGATTGGAGAACAAATGTACTAGAAAATAAAGTTACATTAAACGATTATTAACCCGCGCGTAAAAATTTGTAAATATATTGAAGCAAATATCTCATGCGATTAATTCATTTAGAGTAGAAATCGAAACAAAGAGGAATTACAGATTATATTATTGTTTCGTTATATTGAAGATCGCGTTTCGATAGGATTTCGTCGCTATGTGTAACAATAAAGTGCACTTAGTGTTCAATTAACACCGAGAGTGCTATGCAAAGTATCGTGCGATTATTTTATTCTGACGATTAATACGCGTGATCGTGATTAATTCTGTTTCCGCGAAAATTTTATAAATATTATTGTCATATTTTGTTGTATGAGAACAATGAAAGAGTTCGAGAGGAGGAAGAGGCTTGAAAGGCTCGGGCGATAGCGAAACAACCATAGGACGCATGGTAAATTACTATATTTTATTTTAATGTTTAACCACAAATTTAATTGTTGATAATTATTTTATATGCGGGCAATAATCATTCTTCTGGGTATTAATTATTCTGGACATCGCTACAATTTACATATATTCCTGTTTTACAGTTTGTAGATTCTATATAGGTGCAATTTCGCCGCTGTGTATCGGTGAACGATGTATTATGCTTTATTTTATTAAGATAATAGGTCTGTGTGTAAATTATATCGGTATTCATAATATGTGTATATATAAATTTATTCATATACATTAAATTAAAAGCAAAAATATACAAATAAATAACTGTGTGCACGGGGTAATGCGGTAAGGAGTCAAGTGAAAAGTTAACGAGAGTATCATGTTTTTAATATGAAAAATATAACACAAAACAACGAATATTTACATTAAGTATAAAGATATATTTTAAAAAAAATTACATATATATAGAAAAAAGATCTATGTAAATAAGCTATCTGCAGTTCATGCTGTTAGACGCGCGGAATGCAAAACTATAAAGCCAGCACTTTTATCGCGGAATTTGAAGACGTCTTTGGGTGTGAATAAACGAGGCTGAAATAATCAAAGATCTTCGAAAGATGAAATTGCATTTAGGAGAAGGAAAACTCGGGAAGCCCGATCTTTTAAAACCGAAGTTTTTCGAATATTTCAGTCTCTGCACGAATTGATCTACAGTTAGAAATCTCAATTAGAGATCAACCAATAATAATTTATAAAGTGATTTCGCTAACTATAAATGACAAATAAAAATTGTTTGTCACATGTACGATTGAACTGTAATTTTCGTTTTTCACTTTTATAAAATGTTTTTTCATGATATTCCGAGGAACACAGAAATAGAATAATCGAGTTTGAAGTATTATAACGATTGAATTAAGAAATGGAATTACATGTGTTTAAAGATATAATTATATTTTCGTACAATAACTTTCCTATAGAGATCTATTATCTTGAAATAAATGAACTAAGACAATTTACAAAGGTTAATACAAATGACTTTAGAATTGGTATAACCATTAATTTTTAAACATTTTACACGAAAATTATCAACTATGAATGATTTTTAGAAAACTCAATTCGTAACACTAAAAATTTATAATTTTGAGTAATTTTTTATTATAGGAATTATTGCAGGCAAGTTATCTCTATTTTTTTTCTAACATATAGAAATCTATCGCGTATCGTACTTAAATACCGGAATTATCCTATTAAGTATACACACAAAAAATAGAAATATTTAAAAATATTTTCAATGTGCATTTGCAAACGTAAATAAAACATCAGAAAATATTTTGTCAAATAACGTACCTATTTTAACTGTTTTGACGTATCTGTTTTATTTAATTAAATAATATATTATTTTGCTTTATATTAATTCTTCATAGCTTATTCATCTTTATTGTTAATTTTACATTGCTTGAATTTAAATAAGTGACCGACAATGTTTTAAGGCACGAAATTTTATTCTGTAACTCGTAAGAAATGCTTTTTGATACGGGATTTATATAACGACTATAAATAAGGGCCTTAAAAGTGCGATCACTAATTGCGAGCGGAATTCCAGTGGAATTTAAATCGACTCACTACGACAGATCTAATTGCTTGACTCATCCATTCCGCCCGTTTGATCGAGCTTTTCCAAGGCTATTTTTCCTTCTACTAATTTGATTTCACCATTCCGAATTCTCTTCTTAATATGCATTACTATGTAGCTCGACTATTGATGTGATAACCTTACTTTATGCAGGATACTTTATAATTATAGTATTTATAGTATACCGCGTATTCTGTAAATTGATTAAATCCGACAATCCGATAATGTCAAAATGTAACTTTTAAACAGTCACAGAATAAACCTAATTCATAAATATTTAATTTCTTTTATTTTTTTCATTATGTAAATCATATAGAATAGCATAAAAAAATATTTACTTTTATACTATAGTTAAAAACAAATTAAAATTGAGTATAAAAGCCAGGTCAAATGTACGTCCTGATATTATTTATAAATTGCCAATACATAGAATTAATACACAAAACATTTCAATTTTTACATTAGGTATGTGTTGCTGTGTTATAAATTTAAAAATATATTCATTGCTCGTTAATAAGTTCAATCTTAATAAATTAAAGATGCCATGCAATAAAATTAAGATAGAAATCTCGAAGCCGATTACAAGATTTGTGTAGCCATAATCGTTCTTAGAAAATCGCTGTTCTTAGTCAGAACTTAAACGAAAAAGCGGATCGCACTGCATAATTAATATATCTTTAACAGGATGCTATACTGACGGGAATTACCGACACATTACAGTTTTCTTTAATTTTCGAATTGGCTCGACAGATCATGAAATCCTTTTGCAGAATAAAAGTACGCACCAAAACAAAGTCCGGACTGGTAAATTTTACGAGAAAATCGAACAAAAAGTTAAAAAATCATTTATTTTCTGCTCGTGGATCAGTCAACCGAGGTTAACTTTTGTCATTTATTGACGTTCTGTAGCTCGTATGTATGAAATGAGACCACCCCGGACTTCAGAAAACTCTAACGAACAACACTGACTGTGTGTCATTCCAATCAAAAGCCTAACAAAAAAGTTTAATCCCTGAACAGCTGTACGTGTATAAATTTCGCTTAGCGCACGTAAACGATGACAAGCAGAGCAGTGATTGTGTGCAAAAGTAATTGATAAGTCTTTTCGCAGATGGCACTACAATCGAAAAACAAAGATAGATCTATGCGTTGGACAAAGAGTGTTAGCATTCCCCCTTTTCCTTCTGCAGAAAAAATAATCTGCAGTACCGACGTTGAGGAAGTTCAGCTTTAGGTATAGTATCCTCTTAAGGAGCCGATATATTTGAACCACACAACTATATAGCATATAAATGTAGACAGTATAAAATGTCCAAATACGTGATAACCATAATTAATTTTGTAAAAAATTTTTTTTAAACAGTATCTGTAAAATGACCTAATGACTATGTGACTTTATACTAGTGCTTATATTCTATCATGCAAGCACTTGTATTAACTTTGACATAGCATTTTTTGTTTATTGGAACAATAAGTACCTATTAGTGCTTTATTTTATACACTTGCGACATTCATCATTGCTGGATGTAATTAGATGAAATGTTTATTATTTTTCTGCGTCTTAATAGATAAACATTTTAAAAATGGAAACGGGAAATTAAACGTTGTGGTTGTGTGTTCTGTTCTTGTATGCGGGGTATATTGTGGAAAGCGTAAGAAAAAAGAAAGTAAAAGAAATAAAAAGAAAAGCAAAGAAAAAAAGAAGTAAAACAAAAATTCATTTCACGCTGAATATTCTATTCATTCTTTTGTACGCATGGTGTGTCGTTGAACAGTATTTTTTGCCTGCATGAAAGCTGCAGTTACAACAAATGCAGTTAGAACAATATTATTTGCATACCTTCGCAGTTACGTTACATTTTATTTTTGGATAACACAAAGGTAATGAATTATAAATATATATGTGCCGTAGGATAATTTTTAAACTGTATGAAATAATTTATGGGAGAAGCGGGTCACGAAATTAAATAATACATCAACAGAACGTCGATAAAAGCAATCAAATTAATTCGCAAATAGCTCTTCATTATCGCTACTTAAAATTATTTCCGTTTCAAAGTGGGTTAATGTTATAAATGAAGCTAAATGTATGAAACAAGTTAAATTGTTTAAAAATAAATTTCGGGCCAGCGAATTAATACAGCGGGACAATAAATGCCGAAGCGAGTTTACCAATTTAATTCCCTTGCTCTCATGGAACATAATCAAACATTACGGCGACTTTAAACACAAATAATATCTCGAGAGTCGGACTCACAAGAGTCGAAAATAAGATTCATAAAAGGTATGTGTGGCGCGATCACGAACTCTAGAAGCGTTCCAACTTTCAGCCTAGGCGCGAGTAGCGGACACAAGAACTTGTTAGTCCGCGTGTCGGAACTTGTATTTTATTAGAAAAGTTACACCAAGGATTAAACGCGATTCACGAGGAGGGTAACCATATTGGGTCGGTGAAAACGGGAAAGGAATGTGTAATCGCGTCTAATTTGACACTTGCCCGTTATACGCTATTAACTCGCGACATATTACTTTGATCCTTTACGACGTACCCATACCGTATATCACTCTGACATCTTAGAAGTTTCCGAACTTGGATACGCGTATTTCGTATTCTACTATTTCTATATTACTCTGCTAAATTTTCTCTTTATTTTTCTCGATATTTCCTCAAATATATTTTCATGTTCGTACTTGTTTAAATATTTAAAAGTAATTATTATCTAATTTAAGAGCCAATTTACAGAACTTTTTTTCTTTTTAAAATACTTTACTTTGAATTTTATAGAGGAAAGTTGCTAATAATACATAGATCTGTTAAAGTGACTCACCCCTTTATTACTCGAGAATTGAACATTCCATTATATTAATATTGATAAAAATATGATCTGCGTACAATTTGAGGTAATAATTCATACCTTATACATACATAACTTGTTCCTATATAAAATCTGTTAAAAATTCTTCAAAAAGGAAAATAAAATTTGCACAATTTTTCTTTGCAATGAATATATTATCGATAATATTAGATTATTTGACATGTCTGTAATTTTCTAAAAATTTTTTTTTTATTTTTTCTTTCTTATTCTTTTTTCTAGTATGGTTTTACAATAAAATATAAAATCGACGTGTGTGTAACATAAAGAGGTACACTTTTTTGTTACTGAAAATCAATCAAAATGTAAATATGTTGAATACTAGCAGTCGACAAATGACTTTTGTTTATTTGATTTTTAACAAATTGTCTATTTTCTAAATAAACTGTTTATTTTTTTCTAATCTCTAAACTGCTTTCATTTTATTATATAATGTTCAACTTATGTCTTTTAATTTTATAAAATTAAAAAAAAATTTTTACAAGTTGTTTTATATAGAAACTCTGTATATGATATCGTACAAATATTTCAGAACATTCTAAAATATTTATACAATATTCATACAATATTATGTTCTGTTAGAGAATGTATTTTATTATATAATTTATCAATTTATTTTATAATTAACTCCTCCATTACAGAGCGTTTATATTCTATCATTAAATCTAGTATGTTAGTTGCTATGTCGAGCCCATTTTTTCAAATGCTCTGTTTATGCTACGAATTTATTAGTTATTGAAAAATATAAAATAGTTATAAATAATTATAAAAATTGCTGTGCCATTTAATAGAAGACATTTTCTAGTTTGTATTTATGTTTTCATAGATTTATTTTCAGTTTTTGCTAAAAAAGAGTAATTCAAGAACTTTATTGAATTAAAGATATAATATTTTGATGAAAAAGATTATTAAATTCTGTTTCTCAAATTGATTTTACATGTCTGAAGATTATGGTGTCCACTTAATGCATGCTCTTACACATGCTTTATAATGACTACATTCGCAAAGGTATTCTTGGTAATTTGTTTTCTGCGATAGTGGTAATTAATATCTAGTAAATTCTTTATGAATTTGAAACTGAATTTTCGACAAAGAAAGCAGACGCGCACATAAGTAACTCTTACGCTACGGCAAAATTACATTATATATATATATATATAT
>QKQZ01002405.1:24604-41178 GCA_003595255.1 Solenopsis fugax | reverse complement strand
TTTTTAATATATACCCATACAAAGATATTTCCATTTTTACGAATTATCCCACCTAACGAATAGGGGTCTCCCCTATATATTGTATATTTATATTCAAACATGCACCGCGGTCTAATTCACGCTCAAAGCGCTACTTTATTTTTATCATTTTATTACGTTTAAAATAAAGATAAAATAACGCAATAGCGTTTCATGCGTGAATCGGACCGCAATCACAGAATTGTACATAATGTCTATTTTGTTTAAAAATTTTGTTAAAAAGTTAATATTGATTATATAAATATAACAAAATATTAAATTGGTTCGCGATTTCTGCTAAACTCGTGAGGTGAACTATTTTACTTCGCGCTTAGATTCTACTTGAAAAAAAAAAAAAAAATCTGCTATTGTTCCTGCTTCCACGTCTTTTTTATCGATATTACGAGCGAGTTCTCTATATGTGGACGGACGACGAATCTAGGACACGCGGGAATAGAAAAGTTCATTATGTTTCGTTTGGGCTAATGAATTTCCGGGAAATTAAACCCTGCGCTTTTATCTAACGTAGTAGACGTTTTGATATTTATCACGGGCACGTCGCGAAACTCGCTTAGCCATTTTAACAGCCGCGGTAACGACGGCGAAAATGTATCGAAACGGTGATTGCATTTCGTGCTGAGCTTTGATACCGTGTCCGCCATCACGGAACTATTGAAGTACTACTAATTTCGAGATGTAATACGAGTTTCCCATCGCACATAGCACGGTGAAACAGTACATACGAACACATATATGCTCGATTATGTTTTGCATACGTGAATTACGGCAAGTTTTTTGAAATTCTAAATCAGTTTGCTATTAATAATAACTTCGAGTGTACTCGTATACGTGTTGATATTATTAATATTACTATTATTAATATTACTTGTGAATGTGAAACGTTAATTATTTTACATTACACAGAAAAAAATGACTATCAAATCAATAATTCATTGTTTCATATATAAGCAAGAATATAAAATCTTGGAAGAATTTGATAATCTTGATCAGACATAATTTGCTTACATGAAGAAACAAAATTTCTTTATGTTAGCAAATTATGTTTCTTTGAGATTATAAATACTTCCAAGGAGATTTTATATTCTTGCTTACATATGAAACAATGAATTGTTGATTTAATACTAATTTTTTTTACTGTGTACACTCACAGATTTCAATGTTTTGCTTCCAAAAGTTTGTATGAAAATAGTAACAAAAGAACTTACATAGACCAAGCCAAATACATATCTAATCACGATGCACAAATAAATAGTTATCGATTATGCAAACGCTAATAACAATTAAATAATCATATCGACATTACTGACCTAATTAGTAACATATACGAGCCTCGGTAAGTATAATGCGAATGTAATGGAACTTTAGACTCAAGAATTATAAAGCCTGTAAAAAATTGATGAAAGCGATTAAATTAAAATTCTGGAATATATCACAGCGCGTCTCAGCGATTACGGAAGAGGCGGTGCTTCTACTTAAATTCAAATTTTAGAGGAAGTTATTTTCTTGTATCTTTTACAATTTCTCCCTCGTAACATTGTTAATTCTTTAATCTCGGCAAATTATCGGACGACAAGGTTAATGAAATCTCAGCTGAAATCACAGGTAGAATCGAAACGCGGGAGGCCGCGAATAATCATAAATATATGAAGTAATTCTTTGCCCCTCCCGCGTTATCGGAGGATATTAGAAGCCCCGATTCGCGAGCATAACGATCCCCCTCCCGGTTTTATCGTCCCATAAAGCGATTCGCCGGGGAATCATTCTGTATTTAACGTACACTCGAACGAGCCACTCGCGTTCGGTAATGCTCTGTTACGGCGAATAAAAATTTGTATTTTACGCACGGCGCACCGGCGGAAGGTGATTTTGCGATGGGCGAAACGCGAAATGCGCGGCACGCTAGACTCTCGATAGTCATTACATGCTGATTTTATCGGTTGTCGAAATGGCCGTACAGACGATCTCGTCGGCATCGAGGACTACCACCGTGGCGCCCGCCGTGTAATACCCCCGTAATTGTACGTAACGGCTATCATGATTAACAGCGACACACTCCCTTAATCGCCCGGGTTAATTAATTGCTCGCGTGGGTAATTGTTGAGTACCTCTTACTTCGCCGCAAGATGAAAATTCTGATCTCGAGGTCCCGAATTCGCGGCGTGAGTTATCGAGCTTGATCTTTTTTCTGTCGCCAACTTGCGTTTAATTTCATGTAATTACGACCCGACCGTAAATTTTCAGACTGCTAAGATAGTAAATCTGTTGAGACGTTAATGTTTAGAAGAGAATTCTCACTTCTGTTTTAGATGTACGGCGTCTCGCGAAAGTATTCAAACGCTGCACTGGGTACACCGATAAATTGAATATTTTGAATTGATACACTTTCGTATACCATTGTATATTCTCATATTATTGGTTTTACAAATGTTTGTGGTTTGCATAAGACTGTTTCGAACAGAACTGGACATTAAGCCAAAATTATTAAACTTTATGACTGTGCTCTCACTCAATATACGTAATTGTACGTAACGGCTATCATGATTAACAGCGACACACTCAAGAGATATTAATTATAGAATTATAAAATAAAAAAGACACGCGTGTCTTTTTTAATACAAAGAGAGATAAGAGGAAGAGAAGAAAAATAATATCATGAAAAATTGTTTATATTTTACTGAGAAAAAACTTTTTTAAATATAATAATAATATCCACATTTTTTTATAAAATTTCGCTTAATATAATTGATGATCAAACAATGATGTAATATATAAAAAGCAAAATTAATCCCCAACATATCGATAACTTGCTAGACTTTTAGCTGTGCCATCATTCTCTCAAAATGGACAGGCAACAGAGATTAATCGCATCTCGCACCGACGCGACGTGGTATTAAGTGAGTGCCATTCTCAATCGAAATCTTTCCGAAAACAACGAGGGAAGACGATTATTGGGAATGCTCGGCGACGCGCCGCGAAGATACCTCTCTAAGATGCGTATCTAAGATTCGGTTGAAGTGGTTCTGAGGCTTCCATTAACAATGAGAGTAGGGAGTTTGTCAGGTAGGGGGTTTGGATTTCGAAGGAAGGGTGACAAAGGCGGATGGAGAAAGAGGGCGATCGAGATGCGTCGTGCGACGGAGATGAAAACTGTCCCCCCGCTGTTGCTTTCGATAATTTGGGAGTCTAATGTTTCGTCCTCTCGGCATTCGGGAGAAGCGTCTCGAGGGATCCGGTTGTGGTAAGGGAGGGCGAGAGGGAGAGGAAAGGCTGAAGCGGGGCGGGAAGGCGCGTAAGAGAGCGAGAGAGAAGACAAATTGACACCTGCACGCGAGAATGGAATCTCGGGGGCTGCGACGGGGACGAAAGCACCGCCGGAGGCGATGGGAGAGACGATTGAATAATGCAGGCGAGAAGTGAGGAATCTACTTAAAAGTCCGATCATCCACAGTCTGCGCTCCCCAGTTGTCCCTTGTTGCCTACGAGAAAGAAGATAACCGACAATATTATCAGCGAGTACTGCGGTTAGCCGAAAATATTAAGGTATAATGAAAATTCGAACTTTCTGCGAATCTTGCGGTGACATGGGTAATTTATAACGTCATTGAATTAGAACGCATGAAAGGAATAAGACACGCCACTTAATAATAATTTTCTTTAAGGAGTTTGTTTACGTTTTTCGAGGGGCGTGCGGTAAGGAAAGCGATTCCTCTATTTTAGTATAGAAAAGAATGAGATAGAAAGAACCACTACCAACCTAACATATTTGAAATTAAGTTTATAATAATAACATATTTTATTATCAAAAATACTTGATTTCTAGAATATATATAATAATTATTTTTTGGTATTAGAAGGCTCAAGAATATGTATGGTTGTGTAATGTATGATTGTTTGTATGATTGTGTAATATATAACTTGTAATTCGGAATATAAAATTATGGTGAGATGTAGCAACATCGCCAATTCTGAACAGTTGGTCGCATTGAACTTTGACGTTACATCATTTAACATAGTTGCTGCTAGTCGAAAATTTGACATGTATCACATAATGATGTCAATGCCTAGACGATGGAAAGGGGAAAAAAAATAAAATAAAAAAATATTAAATCATAAGAGAAATCGCGAGAGACAGAGAGAGGGGGCGGAAGGCAAACATACAGACAGATAGATAAATAGATATAGAATAGGTTAACAGTATGACAGTTGATTGAAAATCGCACGTATTAGGTAAAACAAAGCGACGTTGTCACATCTCATTAAAATCCAACACTTTTGATAAAGGACAGCAATAGTTTCTTGATTTATTATCGTTTGTCACACAGAAATCGTGCAGTGAATGTTAATTGTGTTTTTACCAACTATTTGTTAATATATGTAGTTTATAATGAAAAACTTTTACTCAGATTGTAGCATTATTTACGTAGTTATAACGAAATAATCACCATATATCTGTCTTACTCTTACTCATAAGAATATACATAAAAATCACGATTTTTAGCTTTGGCTTTCTCACAAACTATGTAGACAAATTCCGCAAAATTGTAACTGTGAATGTGTTATGTTGCAAAGAATGTAATATTGAATTTTTATGCAATTCGTAGCATTTTCATAAAGATAAACAAACTCCTTAATATGAATTAGTGTATAAAGAAAAGTTTATTAAAGTAATTTGAGAAATACTTATGGCATATCTTAATTATCATCGAAACGATAAAGATAACAATTCTTGATATTATTGTAATATTAATAAAAGATATATGATAACACTTTAATAGGATTTAATAAAAAATTATTACTAGACTTGTGAAAATATAAATTTTCATTGAATCTCTATAATATTTACATAATTATTGCAGAGACAGATTGATTATTATAGATATATATATCGAGAAATTTTTATTCTTTTTAATTGACTAAATAAGGTCGACTGGTTACATTGATTATTGTTACAGAAGTTACTTTCCATTTGTCGGTTTCTCTCATTTGTGGGTAGATAGATTCTCGCCATGAATAAATCTCCCTTAAGTATCTATGCTATTCTTCGAAGAGACGAGTTACTATCTCACGAGTTGCAGTTTATTGTGCAAGTAGAGATTCATTAACGCAGCCTTAGTATATTATGCTGATACCACGAAACATCTCATTTCGAGATACGGCACTTTTGCTCAGCCCCGAAGTAGAATTCCACGAGATTTATTTCGACGGGTTGCTTCTTATCCCACTTAAGACATCAGTCTTTCTAAGCCTATTACGCGGCTCTTTTAATACCATTCCTCTTTCCTTTTGGCCGCGACGTCTCGCAGACCCGTCGACGTTAACATATAAACGACGAAATCCGATGGCAGCTATATCATAATTTGCCGCCATAAACTTCGCTTTGAAAATAGCTTTCAGATGATGTACGCACGCGAATCGGTTTATCTCGAGAACGTACTCCACGTTTGGAGAGCGACGCTGACTGTCACGCATACAACATAATATAACGATAAGTAAATCTGCGATTTAACCTGCTTTCACGTCACCGGTAGTATCTCATTTTGTAAATCCTTTCACTTATTATATATTATTGCATTCATACATTGAATAAATTAAGTATGGATTAATTCTTTTCTCGAACGACTTAGTTATTTTAATACTTATGCGGACTGCGTTAAATCATAATATCGAAAAATCATGAGCTATGAGGGATGTACGCATTAATGAATTATACATTTATATACATTATTTATAATAGGGTAAAGTTGCCTATTATGAAATACTTTTTTTTAAAGGCTTATAATTTATTTAATTTATACCATTAACTCCTATTTTTATATCCAAATTATAGTAAATATATTTAAGTTTCATTGCCAAAAGTTATCAATCGATAATAGTTATACTTTGTTGTATATGAAATTTTTTATCAAAATTGTCGATTTTGCTAATTCAAAAAAAGGGTTCCTAATATGAGATACAAAGGTTTTTTTATATGAAATGGGTCTTATCGACTTGGACCTTATCAGGTTCAAATTAGGCTCCAGACTCAAAATCTAGTTGACCAATCAAATAGCTCTTTCGATACTCAAAAACTTTTGTACGTAAAATTTTTCTCCAAAATCTATTCTCTTCGAGATATTTTAAAGTCTCAGTGCTAATGCTGAAGGCCATAACTTTCAAGCCCCATAATTCAAAAGTCCTCAATGATAAACTTTATTATGGCATTTTGGAAAGTTCTCGAAATTAGAATATGTAATAATAAATGGGGATTTTTGAGTGTCTCATATTATGAGTTCTACGCTTTGTGGTTTCACGATCACCAAATCTAATATTTATAATTAAGCAAAGCATCACATCCCGTATTTTTCTATTAATACGACTTTACTCTATCACTGCATGCAGAATTTATCATCAAATATTTGTTTATTTTATAATAAACAAGATTTAAAGACTCATCTCAATAAATCTTGACAACATTTAATTTAAAAAAATTTTTTTTTCAACGACTGCACGCATGATCTAATAATGAATTTTCTACTAAATAGATTTCATTCCAAGAGTAATAAGTTTATGATGGTACTAACCATATGCGTTTATTAATGGAGCAGAAACCTCGCTACCTCATATTAGGAACCTATCCAATAATAGGCGACTTTACCCTATATAGGACTGTATATGTCGACGGAAACTTTTTGTTATAAAACGCAGTAAGCAATTAAAATCATAATTATTGTTTTATACTAGAAAATTAGTTTATATGCACTGAAAAAGAATGCTGTAATATGAATTAAAACGATTCAATTATTAAACATCGAATCACTAATATATATAGTTGATTCAATTACATCTTTTTCATTCAACTATTATTTATTGTCTTTATTTTTAATCTTTTTCTTTCATTAATACTGTTATTGAATTAACGAGATTCCAATTATTTCAATGCTGTTGATTCAGCAGCATTTTTTTTCTCAAGAAATGGTATCTCACTTGCTAAAAATTCCGAACGAAAAGTCGGAGAAACTTGTTAATTTATATCAACAGTAAGTCAAACTTAGAGACTAAACTGTCTTCGTCTGAAAGACGCGTCGAATGAGGGTACGTGCTTAAACGCTGTTGCTCTGGCATAACAACGTCACGGGCGACCGTCATACATCGTCCTCTCGCGCAAGAGACGCAACGAGCTCAATGCACTCCAACACCTCGCGTAAAATGATGGGCACGAAAGGCGCCGAGGCATTCATTATGCGATGCTCTTGCATACGCGCGTATGAGCGAGTTTATACGCGCGGCCTTGTTTGCGTTGCGCTCAGGGTGAGGGAAATTAAGAGACTGGGTCGCTGGTACGCGCAAGGATTACGGGGGCAGAAAATGGCGGAGCAGCACAGCACAGCCGGGAGTTTACGGCTGTTTACGGTTGTTTCTGGGGGTGTTTACGTAGCGTCCGAAATTGAGAAAATCAAGAGGCTCCGTCAGCAGAGCTGGAAACGCGCGCCGAGAAAACTGTAGATGCGCGAGTGGTGCTCGATGAAAGGTGACCGACATCGACGGATGTACCTTGAGAAAATCAACTGCGCTAAACCGAAATCCGTGAATATCTCGTTGAGTTCTTAAGGGAAAACTAGAAAAGCGTTCCCTTTTGCTGGGAATTCTATGAGGACTGACGGCAGATATTGACGTCAGCAGCAGCATGAATCAAATGCCATCGGGAAATGACTAGAAAGGCAAATGAACGAGTCAAAGAAACAATCGAAGAAGTCTGCGCTGAAAAAATGTTCAATAGGAAATGTTCAATAGCTATCAGGATACAAGAAATTAATAAGATCTATAAATTAATAAACCTATATTATCAGAGAAAATTTTATTAAAACAATTAGATTTGTTAGGTTTTTTTATACTGTATAAATTACTTTTATTTGGATATTTTATGTTCATTTTTATTTTATTATTTTATTTGTGTACACTATTTTTAATGTTTCTCGATAAAGTACATATCTAAGCAAAAATAATATTTTATTTTTATTTTAACCTATTTTCTGCATGCACATATTTGTACTCCCATCCTATTGAATATTGTTATTCACTTTGAATAGCTTGTTATACGTTACAATATATCGATTTACTTTTACATAATTTTGTGAAATTTAAAAATTTTTAACAAGATATTTAAAATTGTTTTGATTTTATCCGAGTAATTTTTCTCTTAAAAGTTAAATAAATGAGCTATTTTTTTATTTCCCACCAAATTACATTAATTTTCGATTCGCGACAGAAACACGACGTAAGCTATCGAGGACAACTTGAAATTTAAGTTTGAATAAAGATAGAATAAATGGACGCGTTTAGATGTGTCCAAAATCGGAGCAGCTGCTGGAAGAAAACAGCCATGTTGCGGTCGAAAAAAATCGGAACGCGAAGGCGAAACGTTCCGTGGATCACCGTGAGACGATAATGGATGAAACGTCGACAGAGAGAAGGTGAAACGTAGAAACGAAGGGTTGGCGTTGGGGAAAGACAGAAGGGTGCTCCTTGGAGGGTGCTCGCGGGGTTGCCTAGTTCGACGATAGAGTTTGAATAATGCAGACTTGCACAACGCTGCTTAAAAGTGATCGGTCCACCCCCTCCCCCCTCTCCTCCTTCCGTCGACCCCCTTTATCCTCTCTTCTCGCCGATCCCTTTAGAATCTCGCTCTCGGTTCGTCTAAGAGTACGAACTAAGATTGATTTTGGATTGGATGGGAATTGGGAATAGTGAGCCTGTTACTCTTTAGCTCTCCTCCTTCCCTTTCTCTTTCTAGCTCTCTCTCTCTCTCTCTCTCTCTCTCTCTCTCTCTTGTTCCCCTCCTTCGTCGTGCCGGTCTGATTTTCTTTACTTTTCTCTGTTTTCTTCCGATATACACATGCATTTACATAGCCGAGCATAATATATTTGTATAACTAAAGATACTCTGTATATTTACAATTCCAGTTGAAATTTATTGCCTCAACGATTAGAGAGAGTCAGGTACCATCAATTTTCGGATTATTCCGAAAACGTTTCAAAATTACTAATCATGCTATATAATTTTACGTTGCAAGGTACATATCTACGGTGATGCTTCATCTAGTTGATGATCTCGCTGCAATTTACCATTTTATTTATTTACTACTATTTTTGTATTTTTTGCGTCGCATTTAAGAATCGTACAATGGATATTAACATTTTCATCGTCGCATTCATTTCGTATTCGCGGCTATCGCTCGCTTTCACGCTCAATTTACATATTTCGCTGCGTCTGTAATCACCGCCGGCACCGATGGAATTATGGAAAGGACGTCCTTTGTGGACGTGACCGTATATAAAAGCCTGGTCTCTGGGCGAGATTTATCCTGCCGACGATCAACCCTCCCTGGGGAGTATAAAAGTGCCAAATTAGAGTGGTACAGCGACTGGGCCAGTGCCGTGCCTATATAGGGCACGGCGAAAGCCCGCATTGCGGAATGAGAGATCGCCTATCGGGCTATCACTGCTCCCCTACCCTTCGCGATGCCAATTTGCGAGAGATCGCAATTCTAGATGATGCAAGAACATGCGAATCAGAAAAACGGTCATTTAAATTCTCATTTCAATTTCGCTCTTCATAGAATTCATTACGTTCTCGACGTCTAATATTGACGCGTCGTTTAACAAAATATGTGTATTGTGTTCTTGCTTATTATTCTTATTTCCCGCTTTCTCCCAGAAAAGTTGTACGTAGCGAATTTCAGCAATGGAAGTTAGTTTACAACAAAAATATCTTGAGCAGTCCGTAGTACATTCACTAGACTGTGACACATTTTCCGAAGGCTTGCCGTTCCATGATTATTTTAAATCAAGTGCACTTCGTCTCCGTCTGCTCATTTATTATTAGTGCTGTGCTACTTAAGATAAAGTTGCATTGTCTTTCAATAACTTCAGAGAGAATAATCTTTTCCTTACAGCACATTTCAAAAACTCGTAAAATTAGACGTCTTAAACGTATTGCACAAAAGTAATGTCAAATTCAACTAAAATTTTTGAATTATTTTACCCAACGTCTGCCAATGTTTACTGCCGGAGAAACCAGAATGGCGGAGAATAAATATACGATATTGATGTATCGTTGTACATACCACCGTAACCAGCGATGACACCCGGGTCAGCAGCGGCGCCGGCCTGAACACCGCATTGCAGACACCCCTTCGAGACAACGCCGGTATCGGTTCTACCTTTTTTTTCCGCTCCCAGACATTGCTTGTATTCGCGAAATTTACAGAACTTTACAAAATTTTTGTACCTCGGTTCCTAGTATTTAATTTTCCAAAAAAATAAAATCGAGCGTTTTTTTCCATTTTTTCTGAAAAATACGAAAAAAAATGGTTGTTAATGAGATGCTAGTGTTTTTAATTTTCTATAAAAATAAAATTGAAGAAAATAATTCTATTTTTTCCAAAAAAATGCAGAAAAATACGACTGTGATAATGACAACAGACTTTATCGATGAATTACTTATAAAAGCTTTTAAATGTGAAAAAAATCTTAAAACCATTGACGTAAAGAACAATAAAGGTGACATTATCTTAAAAAGAAAGGAAAAAGAATGGAAAAATGCAGCGAGAAGTAAGTTGAAAAAAACCGGTTTTTCCCAAAATTTTCCCAGTAATTTTCCCAAGCTAAGGACACTACGCCTCAGTATTTCAGAATTGTTTACTGCACAACCCCCTTTCATTCCAAAGCTTTACCTTTTATTTCTCTTGTCATTCTTTTATTTATATTATCTATTATTATCTATTATTATCTCCTTTATTATTTTTTTAGTGATTGTACTGACATTAAATATAAATGACTACACAAGCTAACTTTTAAGCGATCATCTCGCTCGTGATAATGCAACTCTTTATAAAGGAAAATGATACAGGAACGACGCGATAACGATGCTTCTATAAGATTGTTACTTTGCTGATCGATTGTTACGACTCGATCGTAAGAGCACAATTATTTGATCGCAGATGAAAATTGTCGTGTCTCCGAGCCAGCGCGGCGGAGATAAACGGGATAACGGCCGGGTAGTCTGCATTTTGAAAGTGATTCGTGCACAGCAGTGTGCGAGCGGTAATGCTATATCGAATCGGCTTTCGCGAGATCGATGCGTCAATAATTTCCTACGACGATCGCAGCTCGTTCGACTCACCGACATTATTCATCGTGAGAAATTCCGAATAAAACAACCGATGGCGGAATCACGTTAAAAGCTTTCTGGCTTTTTCCGCCAAAACGGATTCCACGTTTCCTCTTGGATGCTATCCGTACGTCTCTCTCTTTCTCTCTCTTTCTCTTCTTATCGTCATTCTGCCCTTTTGCGTACCATCTACTCTTTCTCCATCTTCGTTCTTACCCATCACTTTGGTCTCCTGTCCGTTGAANAAAAAAAAAAAAAAAAAAAAAACGCGAGCGTGAGCGCAACGAAAGGGATAGTGAAAGAAGGGCAAACGGATGAAATAGAAAGAAGCATCGTGGAAATAAATTTCACGGCGCAGTTCATGAAGAGTGCCGGCAACCGTTAACGTAACACATCGAAATGCTCTCTCGTTCCTTCCGTGTGTGATAGTGCAGCAGGAGCTAGCAGAACGTAGGGAAGAGGGGGAGAGGGGAAGAGTAGTGTTCTCGGATAAAAAGGATTAATTGCTCCCTCTATCGTTATCCTTTTTCTCGGCAAAAAACCGATACAACGGCTCATTATTGGAGACTTTAGGTAAGAAACGGGCGTGAATCGAGGCGGAATCGATTGAGAGAAATATTTCTGCTCATATCGCACGCTATTCCGAGGGGCAATACGTTAACGTTCGCGGTTGATATAGCCTTCTATAAATTTCAAAATTTTTAGCTCGCTCACGGTGTCCCGTACGCGTGAGGACGTTAACTGTCTCTCGGACGTGGAAAAAGTTGAAAAATGTGAATTAGATACATTTACATATTAATACAGCCTTTCCCATTAATTTATCCTTTCCCATAAATATAGTATTTATACTCTCGATTTACTTCGAAAATATAGAAGTATATTATTTACTCTTATAATCTAAAAATGTGTAAATTTTTACATATATTAAATTATTACATATAAAAGTATATTATTTACTCTTATAATTTAAAAGTGTGAATTATTACATTTTTTAAGATGTATTGATAAATACATTATGTTGTGTATTGACGCAAGAATCAGAAATGATCGAATATAATAAATGTATTCGTAACATCATGTATTGATATCGGGCCACTCTCTTCCCATCAAAATTTCACGTTCCGTCTCTATAGTTTTCAGATAGTGATCGAAATCAACGTACGCGTACCATCAATTGCTTATCATAAAACGTCAGAACACGGATTCGCCGCGACGGCTCCACGTGAGCGAAAGTGAATTTTTGAAATCTGCTTGGTTCAGACGCGAAAACGTGCCGAGAATTCCGATGACTGGCTGTTGCTGGTCAAATTTTTACCACGTTTATTCGCGAACTTACTGGCCAGAATGAGACGATCGATGCGCATAGGCGTCACGGCGTCTGAAACGCGTTTTACGTTGCAGAGAGACCATTACAGACGCCGATTACTGCTAGTAGTCGGCTCGGATGACACATTTACGAGCGAAATAAAAGTCTGACAATAGCGAGACAGAGGGTTGTAATGGGAGAGGGGGACGGGGGCAATGGCACAGTGCGTTAGGAGGCAAGTCAAGCTCGCGGAATAATGTCTCGTCGACAAAACGTCGTTATGAAGAAAAATCGTTTTAATATTCATTGAGATAATCGAGATAATCGAGGTCGCGCGAAAATGAGCGTACTAATGACTGAGACACGATGTACGTTTCAGATAAGTAAAAGTAGGCTGTTAGGACCTGTTTTCTCTCTCTCTCTCTTTCTCTTTCTCTCTTTTCAGTTAACTTGTTTGTCTTCTCTTTTATTTACATCCTCGACATGTAATAATCCAAGTCTAATATCTCCCTTGTTATATTTCAGAACGCTGGTTGGGGAGAATGGTCACCATGGTCGAAGTGGTCGCCATGTACAAGGTAAGTGATTAATTATGAATGTTTTAATTTTATAAATTGCCAAAATATGTCCTAGTAAATTTCATTTAATTTATTATTATTATATCATAATCCTTGAATTATTCGCCGTCTCTTTATGAAACGAATTACGAAAATGTCGCGAATGGCATTTGCATATTCAGTTCGAGAAGACGCTAAGAAAATGATTCTCATTCGAGAACTTCCGTCCCACTATCCAACATTTCTTTCATGGTAACATACTTTGTAATAACATGCACGCGCGTTTCTGTCCACATGCGAGACAAAAGTTTTTATTTCTCGATGAAGAAATTGTATTCTAGATCAAACTCTAGGACATGGAGAATGGCACATCCGGCGCACACATATTGTTTGGTGGTCGTGCGACAAAAGGGCGAGCTTCGCGGTGGCCTCGCCTCCTCCGCATGCAAGGCATGATCCAATCCCGCGATTTCTCATCGCCTGTTTCGTGCGGTTCTAATATTGAGTCCTACCGGTAACACAACCAGAATGTTAAGCGTCCCGGAACTCATTTTGGCGGCCACCACCGGCAATAAGTTTGTTCTCGACTCACCCCGCTCGTTTTTCAGTTATACAGAAGTGGCCAGAACTAGGAGACGTAGCAATTTATGGCACTTACAACTTGCGAACTGCACTTGGTCGAGAAAGCTTATTGTGTGATCTACAGCACTCTACTTATTGATGTTTCTACGCCATCTGCACGTTCGTGAGCTTTCGTCTCTATTACAATTTCGACAAATTAATTAAGTAGTGCGATAATAATAATTATTGACATAACAACTGATTATTACGTAGCGGTGATTTTATTTATTACCGTAAATAATAATACCATCCATAAGAACTATGATTATGTAACAATATCGTCTTTATGCAATTCAATTAGTGGAAAATTAATAGTATTAAATGATAGAGAATAGACTTATTGCACATTGTGTGTATTATTTATGGGCGATTTAAAAATTAATCCATCCGCAATATTATTTACGTAATTACAAAGCTTCGTAATTGGGATTAATCTGTACGCATAATGTATGCTACGTATTATTATTCCAATTAACTAATTGTTTGTGCGCTGGTTATTGTTCAAAGCAGATAATTACTATCCGTGTAGAATAATGCAATCGATACCGACTTCTCTAAAATTGGAACCAAGTCGTGATCAATTCAATCGGCAGCCCATTTAATAACAATGGTTACCACGTAAATACTCAGCTAATGCGATATTTGTTTTCAACGCACGAGCAAGATTCACATGTATAGTTAGAAATCGAGAGGGAAACAGAGAATAGAGAGAGAGAGAGAGAGAGAGTAACAAAGATAATTAGAATACAAATTACTTCGTAACCATTGATATTATTTGCGTAGCTTTATATTAAGGTACTCAGTTAGTTTGTGCTCATTTCTCCATATTTAACAATCGTTCTTTCATTAACTTTATTTTCTCTTATTTCGTCGTTTCAAAAACTTTCCTGGAACACATGCGACACATTTCAACTGTTTTTTTCTTTTTAAGAATTTAATGAACAGCTCTATTTGAGGTTTTCAGAGGATCTCATATTATTTATAAGAAGTGTATAATCTGAAAAAGACAATTCCGAAAATACATTTATGTAAAAATTACATCTTCTCGAACTGCACACATTATTAGTACAAATATAAAGGTTAAGTTGTTTAATTCAAAATTTAATAAGAAAATAAAAATTACGAATAGCTCACAAAAATCTTATGAACTCAGCTTTCGTCGACATATTTAATGCTATTTAAGTAGAAGGATTATATAATATATGATCATAATTGGCAAGAACACTTCATAAATGACAGTTCTATTTAAGTGTGCGAATGTATTTTGCACTCTCCCAACTTATACTTGTTGAAGTAATGCAATTTCCAGCGAATAAAGATCGCTCATGAAATTAGCGTGAAGTAGTAAATTGAATTAACTAACTGCGTCGCGACGGCACGCGGTTGGTGAAATGCAATTAAACTCTTGACGATTTCAGCGCGCCTTGATTATGAAAAGTTCATTCAATAAGCGTGCCTGGGAAAGACATCCGGTCGGGACACGTCCGAAAAAAGTCATTATACTAAATTTGCTAATAAATTTCCTCGTTCTTTTAGGACGTGCGGTGGCGGAATCTCGCGCCAACAGCGTCGATGCAGGCGTAGACCGTGCAAGGGGAAAGTCTGGACTACCAGATACAAAATCTGCAATCCGAAGGTGAGTATTTCCACGTCTAATTTACTTAAGTACTTATCGCGTCTTGTTTCCTGTATCACGTGAAAGGCAAATTCTCAGCTCCGTTGCACCTCCTTTTTACGTAATAAATCTTGTCACCGTGACTAAATTTGTTCTGAAATAACGAATGAAATTAACAAGTAGATAACATGAATTGCTACGATATAAAAAAAAATAGCTGTAAATAAATTTTAGTGAGCAATTATTTGAAAACTAAAATTGTTTTGCCATGAACAGAACCTTAAACTAGATAGAGCAAGCAAAAGAAAAAAATAGTGATGAAATATTATATTACAAGTGGATATAATAGAAGATTCGGCAAGTGATTCCAACAATAAAGTTAATTACTCTTTTCTTAAATCAACAATTTTCGACGGTATCCGACAATCTTTTTAAGATAGAACATACTCGGTTCTTTAACGTGACGTGGTATATATACGAGAAATATATAAAGGAAACGGCGTTTCGCTTATACTACGTATTAGCGCATTCAAAGCGAATGTTACCAAGCAATAATGTAGCAAACCGCTATTGATTTTCCGTTATGCAAATGTATATAGGATGTATCTTAGATCTATCTAGCCTTTTATTTAGGTATTCTTTTACGTGCACGTTGAAGCACGCGCAGGCACAGCCGACTTTATCTAAAATTCAAAATAACACGTCTACGCAGTAAAGCATCGACGTAATCATGCGTGTACATCGGAATATACATACAGAGGCGTATAATTTATAGCTTCGGCCACTCTCGCGTATTAATTGCGTGTTCAATCGCGTTACGCTTAACAGTGACATCGCTGTTTTACGCTCATTACGAGTGATTAGTGAAAATACCGTGGAGAGCTGATGCAGCCGCGATGATGAGCAATAATGCAAACAGATCGCGCGCGCCGCGATTGCGAATTAAATGACATTCATTGTCGTAAATCGTTCTTAAATATTTTAGCCCGCGCTGAACATCCTGCACCTGCATCAATGTTATACCAACCGAGATGTAAATTGGATACATGATGAATTCGATATTGGTGCATAACAGCCGACAGCGTTTCTCGTGTGTAAGCACGTTCTGCACCGCGGCTAAAACCAATACGCACGCTCTGCAGCTATCCGGGGTACCCCCGACGTTACGGTATAGATGCAGGTGACCCGACCTATATCGGTATCTGGGGCAAGTTTCGGAGAGAATGCGGCTATACGTATTAAACAGCTCCACTTTAACGCGTGTCTCGCCCGATCGATATCACCCCC
>QKQZ01002405.1:0-24590 GCA_003595255.1 Solenopsis fugax | reverse complement strand
CCCCCCCCAAGTCGATATTCTTCGCTATTCTCAACTCCATTTAACTCGAATGGATTACAGCAGAGGGGACGTACTTAGAAGAATCGATATTAGTCACGAAAAATCTTTTCGACTGGTAACCCGATCAAGAGGTTTAACGATCTCTGCCGTTATTAATTCGCGAGGAAGCAATTATGCTCGTAATCGCGTAACCATATTTGCGTGCGCCTGTTAATAGCGTCGTTGTAAATTTCATCATATTTAGTGGCGCTGCATTTTCATGTGCGCATGTTTGCATTGTCCGTTTTCGTTTCGTTTTATTATTTAATATTTCTCGTCAGGAAATGTGATTTTTTTTACGTCCGATACTTTCAGCATTACATTTTACATTTTTAATTGTCAGAATAATTAAATTTGGCTTGACCTAAATCGACATAATTGAGCGGGGAAAAAACAAGAGGTTGCGTCGTAGCTCCTAAGCTATTCAATTTCATGCGAGATGCCTTTCGCATTGCTCGAAATTACGAATAAATTAAACGTCGATCGTGGCTGACCGGCTGACGTCAAAATCGATCGGAGATAGCACCGACGAACTTCATTTCGCGCGTGACCATGACGTGACGGCACGGCGACGCATCTTCCTCGGCGAGTGCATTTCACGATACTGCAGCTACGCGTATTAGTTTCCGCGTCACGTATCAATCAATTGCTGGAAACAACGATTCAATAATACGCGTATATACAGCTATATAAAAAAGAGAAATCATTTTCAATAGAGTTTCCCCGCAGCGTAAAAGAAATCAAACTGTAAATTGGGATTTCCAGGCGATTTACCGCGATAAAGTAGTAAACCGCGTTAAAAAAATCACGTCCGCGTATTGAAGTTTCCCCGCCATTAGAGAACCGCTCTGTATATTAAAGTTCCAGATTCATCAGAGAGCGATTAGCGACGCCACTTTTCAGACCGATTAACACGCTTGTCGCATTAACGCGACGACGCTCGACCCAAATTGACGTCGTTAACCGACTCGTTCAGCACAACGGTGCGGATCTCTCGAGAGATCGTATCCGGAGTTCTCGGGAAAGTAAAATCGTAAAAGTGCAAAGCACCGTCGGTCCCAGATGGGAAACGCCTTTGTCGCCGGGCGACGGCGCGACCTACACGACGCGACGTGACATTCCGCCCGCGGGGCGATGTTCGCCCGACACCTTGCATCGCGAAAGAGAAAATGCACTCGCCTGTGTTTGTACATGCATGGCGCGGCAAAGTTATCGGTGGCCGTCTGCAAAACCGCGTCAATCTTCTTACCCGGGACGCCTCGCCACTCCTCGCGCGCCTTCTTTCTCACCTATTCGCACTTACTCCGCATACGTAACGCGTAATGTCTCTTCACTTAATCGGACTGGAACGTTTTATTGGCCCTCGCCGACGGCGACGAGACTTTACTCGCAGATTTACATTTCCGGATAACGTCGAGATATCCGCGTATCGCTGCTGTAGTTCTACGATTACGTTAGATTATATTTAGTACAGAGTAAAGTTGCTTATTATGAGATATATATTTTTTTAAAGGCTTATAATTTATTTAATTTATACCAGTAACTCCTATTTTTATATTCAAATTGTAGTAAATATATTTAAGTTTCATCGCTAAAAGTTAGAAAGCCATAATACTTATACTTTGTTGTATAAAATTTTTTATCAAAATTGCCGATTTTGCTAATTCAAAAAAAGGATTTCTAATATGAGATACAAAGATTTTTTTATATGAAATGGAACTTATCGACTTGGACCTTACTAGGTTCAAATTAGGCTCAAGACTCAAAATCTAGTTGACCAATCAATAGCTCTTTCGATACTCAAAAACTTTTGTACGTAAAATTTTTCTCCAAAATCTATTCTCTTCGAGATATTTTAAAGTCTCAGTGCTAATGTTAAAGGCCATAATTTTCAAGCCTCATTATTCAAAAGTCCTCGATGAACGACTTTATTATAACATTTTGGAAAATTCTCAAAGTCAGAATATGCAATAATAAATGGAGATTTTTGAGTGTCTCATATTATGAGTTCCACGCTTTGCGGTTTCACGATTACCAAATCTAATATTTATTAAGCAAAGCATCACATCCTGTATTTTTCTATTAATACGACTTTACTCTATCACTGCATGCAGAATTTATCATCAAATATTTGTTTATTTTATAATAAAAGATTACAAGGTTTTTTCTAATATAATAAAAGAAGACAAAGTTTAAAGACTCATCTCAATAAATTTGGACAACATCCAATTAAAAAAAATTTTTTTTTCAACGACTGCACGCATGATTTAATAATGAATTTTCTACTAAATAGATTTCACTCCAAGAGTAATAAGTTTATAATGGTACCAACCACATGCGTTTATTAAGCAGAAACCGCGCTACCTCATAGAGAATTAGGAACCTATTCCATAATAGGCGACTTTACCCTAATACAAACGTGTATCTATTATTACATGTTAAACCTTTCAGTAATAACAAATTAATTTGTTATATACTTTTTCGTAGCGTGCTGCGAAAGATTATGTTATTAAATATTGCTAATATTGAGTAAAAATGTAAAATATTGAAGAGGTACGCATTCGGCAACTCTTCCCTATATTGTCGCTTCTTCTCATTTTATTATTTTTCATCTCGCGCGTTTTGAAAAAAATGTTCAACAAATAAAAAGGCACTCGATGATGTTTTTGCTGTATCTCGCTTTATTGAGAATGTACATATAATACATACATCACGCGATAATAATAGCGTACTTTATTATAAAAAAATTGGCACGTACATACTGATGGCTACAATTATGCAAGAGTTTACGACACGCAATATTATTATGCGCATGTATATATATTGCGCAATCATAAATACATCATGCGATATACTGTAAGACAAACTTGTTGACAAATTTGCATCTCCGGCTTTGCGCGGGTATAAGAGCAGCTGCGGAAGTGACGAAGGACGGGAAGAAAAACGTGAGTCCCGGCTTCGTCAGGTATTCCGTTCGCACGATGAACGTTAGCAGTAGGTTTGAGCAGATTCCACGAAATATTCTTCGCTTGCTGCATTAATCTTTCAGGATTATCCCTATGAAATGCGATAGCCTCGTAATTTTCTTACATTTTACACCGGTCCTCTGGATTTCTTGCAGCAATAACGAAGCATTTGCGAATTCTACGCGTTTGCGTATATTTCTGTTTTTATTAAAATATATTCAAATATGTAATGTATATTTGTGATATATATTTCTTTTCTGTTATTAACGAAAACAAAAATTTTTTTGGAACGATACAAACAAGAAACATTTAATTATTTTGTTTTTAATATCGTCATTTTTCTCCCGTGAATAGATGAAATTTGTTGCAAGGGTGAGATTTTTCCCGACATGTTTCTAAAATTTGTCGCATTTTTTCCCTGCGTTAAAATGACGTGGATTTTGTTCCCATCCGTGAGGCATCTCTCATTCAGGCTGATGGACAATTTTCCGCGAGCCATAAGTGCTGCCTCGCTTCTGTGCTTTTTATGATGTCACATCCAATCGACATCCATGATTGGTCAATAGCGCGCGACCCTCTGTATAAATGACCGTTCGTGATCCCGACAATTCTGATATTATCGGTGCCTTGCAGCTATTGCTATCGAAAAAGATTTGATTTATTATTGCCAGTGGCAATTTTCCGCTGCAAAAGCAAAGAAACCTATGCTTACAGACGAACGAAAAAACGATTACAAGTGGGACGTTTAGGACGCTTAGGCGGTTTGTTTGATGTTAAATTATAGAAAGAAATATGCGTCTCTTTCTCTCGTAGCATTAATTTACTTTTCACGGAAGCTCGATAATGTTTTTCGCGCAAATTTTAATCTCGCGCTGCTTTTAACAAAATCACTTGCTTTTTTAAATTTAAAAAGTTTTTATCATTCAAGGAGCTTTTCATGTGAAACTCCCAATGGACTTTATCGGAGGCATAAGCGAAATTCCATTATTGAAATAATCGGGATAAACACAGTTACCAATCCCTCGTGTATTTCAAACTTTTATCGTGATTACGTACACGACCGCGCGACGATCGCGAGTAGTCATATTTGCATTACCAGTGCAATTCCGGATGTATCTGGTGATTTATCGTCGATAGATGGCAAGGTAGAACTTTTAAATCGATCGTTCGCAGGTCGCGATTGTGACCCAGCAGACGGTCGGGGGAAAATTGATAGGTTTCGTCACGGAACAAGTCCTTTCCAAGGGGTCTTCGCAAAGTAATCGAAGGTTACCGCGGCCAAATATTAATTGCTCGGCTCAGAGGTCTTTGCTTAACGTGCGGTCCTCGGGGAGTGGTCGGGGACAATAATTTAGAGACGGAATGTTGTAAATTTCAAGTTAAAGTCCAACTGGGAAGGAATTTACATCCGTGGAATACCTTTCCTCAACCCTTACAACCATTTTTCGCAGCTTCTTTCATTTTCTCTCTGCGTACAGCAGTAGAAAAAAAAGCGCCAAGCGAGAGCGCATACAAATGTGGATTTAAAGATTCAGTACTTCGTTAAGAGCGCTACGTAATTATTCCGTTCGTATTCAACGGCTTCTCTTTGCGCGTATAAATATTGTAATTTTTCGTTATACAATAATTACCATCGGATAACTATACAATTTTTGGCAAGGTTTATTTAATTTCGTACTAAAGCGAAGACTACTACATCAAGTTTATATTACACGTTAACTTTTCTCTCTCTTCCTTTTAGGCTGTTAAATAGAAATTAAAATGTTTCTATTTATAGATATACACTTAATATGACTTAATATAAGATGAATCTTTAGAAACAATTTCTGTTTTAAATATATGAAGCTAAATGGTAAATTTATATATTATATTAATCTCAAAATTGATTTAAAAACATTTAATAATTATTCTATGATAATTTAAATTATGGACATAGATGTATTTCTTAGTAAAACGTGCTTATACTGCGAGATAATAAATGCATAAGCACTTTCTGTAATATATCAAGTTTTATTTTCGCTTATAATTAACCATAATTTAAAACGTTAAATTAATCACCAGCTCTTACATACACGATACGCATGTGCGCATATATATACACATATAGACATAAAGAGTTGTTTTGTACGAACGCATTATTCCAGATGGTGATTCCTATAATGTGTGTATGTATGTATGTATGTATATACAATACATACATATATATATATATTTTAGAGAATATATATATATATATATATATATTCTCTAAATCTGGTAGTAACTCGGATACTTTTCCAGTGAGCACAAAATAGCGGAAGCCAGAGTTCAATTTAGTTTCACCGAACAAACATGTGCTTTGACCAAGTGTATAGTGTTGCTAAATGTATCATTGTTTGCACCTGAATATCGGAATACCACGAACGATACTGAACATTTTCATGGCTGACTGCTTAAAGTGAGATTTTTTTTATATATTTCTCAGTGTATATCAATAGTAACATAACATCAATGTTATACTGAGAAAAAAAATTTGTTGAAAAACTAAAATATTTAATCCAATACGTTCAACTAAATATTGAATTGGTTTAGTTAGTTCTTAATTAAAAAATGTTAATAATTGACACGAATGCATCTTTTTGTGCAACTGATTAATTATTGAATCAACCCCATATTTCGTTGAACGTTTCTGACTAAATATTTTAGTTTTTCTATAATTTTTTTCTCAGTGCATAATTTCACCTTCAATAATGTAACTACATACAACATGTGTTATAATACTTTTATATTGTTGAATGTGAAATTATAACATTGATGTTACTGTTAAAATTAGAGTGTTTATTGGATTAGGTTACTAAAAAACACTATAAGAACAAAAAGAAATAATTAGTTAAATCTAAAACTGTTATAATTAATTACGATTGAATTAATTTCACATATGTGCCTAAGACATTAAGACAATAGCTAAAGTAATAGCTGAGGGTAACTAAAAATAATTATATTTTAACAGGAACACTTTACAACTGAACATATTTATTGTCTTTCAAAAATATAGAATAAGCAATTAATAACTATAATTGTCTCCAAATATTTTATGAAATAATATCAAATTAAATATTAAAACACATTTTTTTCAAAGTGCAAATATCTTTACTGACGTGTATCTTCTTCAATCAATATTTGAATCTATTTGTTGTTATAATCTGTAGTGTTGCTATGTATTGTGCATTTGTACATAAAAAATAAAATTTGTATAAAAAAATAAAAATTTTTATAACACGTTTTTGAAACTTTATATTCACTAGTTAATGAAAAGTAAAGACTAACTTACCCTTTAATATATTTCATAAGACAATTATAAAATAATATAAGAAATATTTAAAATAATAAATAATTTTTAAACAATTTTTTTATGAAATCAACGATCAAGCGAATTTTATTGCTTTCAACTGTGCAAAGAATATATAGATGTTATAAAAATTTCATTATATTTTCATTTAGAAGAACATGCGATGTTAAATTATATTTCCATAACTCATCTCTTAAGCTTCATTATTTTTCAAAATGTGAAAGTTCTGATATTTTTATTAGAAATAATAAATGTAGGGAATACTCGTGAAAGATAATCAGACTCGCTTTGTTCGTAGCATTTATGCGGATACATATGCGCATGGGAAAATGAAGCAATATTATTTTCAGTGAAATATTCTGAAAAGGGGCACAGCCGTAAGTTTTATAATGAAAGCTTCTGTGTTACATCTTCCAACATCTACTGCATAGAAATTGTATCTCGATGAATATAGTAAAATTAAATAGCGTACAAAAGTCTCTATCCCAGGAGAAATCGTGTACATCTCGCGCAACATTCTGTTCTCCATTCTAACTACGAATTTTGAATATCATTACACTGAGAAAAAAAAACTGTTAACTGAACTAAATACGTTTAGTTGCATATGAATTACTTAGTTCAAATGTTAATTTATTTGAGTCAAATACACGGTAGTAATTCGAATGATCCTTTCACTCATCTCGAAATGACATTTATTTGAATTAACAAATGTTTGCTTGACAGCCCGCGTTTAGTTGAATGAACTAATATTTTTTTAAGTCAACAAATTTTTTTTTCTCAGTGTACATACGACACCATACTTTTAAATATCATATTAAATATGGCAGCGCACTTTCAAACATATATTGTCTTTCAATGTTTGCGGGAAATGCTGTTAAATGGCAACTGATAGTTTGTATGTAATGACGACAATTCGCGGTTCAGGGTAAACAGAAAAGTGAATAAACCGTGAAACCAAAACGTGATTTACTCGCGACGTAGATGTGCGATCGTGTCCGAATCAGATCCGCAATGGTTAACGCGCGTTCGCTCGCCTGCATATATTCGGATAATACAGACGGATAAAACCACATAACGCGCGTCGCACGAAAACGATACGGTTGTAACTTTTATTAGAATCACCATGACCATAACTTTACAGAGATATTAATGTCGCGTTTGGCGTGAGTCACGCTGCCCGTTGGTTACTCGTTATGCGAGATTTTTACGCGGAAACGGGACACCGGATTAATGCATAATGCGTTACAACATACATTTGTAATGTATCCCGGAAGCGACGTACTTGCCTTTTGTCTCCTTTCTGATTCAGGGACAGGCAAACTCTGGATTTGTGATAATCCTTTACGTGCTAAAAATACACAGAAATATCGAATTTTACATAGACACTCTTAATTCCGGATACATTAAGATGGGTAATGTTTCATTAATCTTTAACAGAAGATTAAATTATTACTTTTCTCCAATATATTATAATAGGTTCATTTCATTTAGATTCAATTTATTTGATTTACTCATAATTATAGAAAGAATTTTTTTTATGTGACTTATCGATCTGAGATATTACACTATATAAGATATTATTAAATACAGTACCGGCCAAAATTATATCACCTTTCGATTTTTTGAGCATAACTTTTAATTTTATAGTAAACACTTGATGAAAGGTACATAAGGGTACCTTGTACATAAAGTGTAACAAGATTTGACAATATATACTATGATCTCCGAATTTTTTATTAATTTTTTCATAGTCGCATTTTTGTGCTTTCTTTGTTTTTTGTGTCGCAATCATTGTTTTTATCATCATAACCTAGTTTTAGCAGTTAGATTTAATATTCCACATTATTTATACTTGTTATAATGACTCAAAATTTATGATTAAAATTCAACATATTTTGGAAATTTCAAATAAAATTAATTTTTCACAAGTTGCTGTTTTCATTATTTGATAAAAAGTTATTATTTACGTAAGTTATACTTATCATCAAAACATATTATAATTTAATAGAGATTTGTGCCCTTTAAAACAAGTTAGGCTAAAAAAAAATCGAAAGGTGATATAATTTTGGCCGGTACTATATGTATAACACGTGCAAAATTTGCTTGCTGTAGATGCTAAGAAAATCCATATAAGTCGAGAGAGCGGATGAGCAATCATATTGAAATATCTTGATCGTTTGCGGGGGTATTTGCTTATGCAGTCGGCGCCGTCGCAACTTTTATTGGATGCGCTCTGTAACTGCAGTTTTACAAGGCTATTAATATCGCGTTTAGTGCAAGCAGGCCAATGATGAATCCTGTTACGGCGTCGCGAAGATAAATAATGGAACTTCCTTACGAAGCTAAATACGCCGGACTCGTGCATAATGCATTACTTGCAATTCCACGATGCGCAAGTAATTGCGGACGACAGGAGTTAGGTGAATTATTATTCTCGAGATAGTGGCCGCGCCACTAGAAACTATTGACGACAGCGTTGTGAATGTTCACAGCAACAATTAACTAGTTTATATCGCAGTTGCATAAATTCTTACGTATTTATATGCAGTCTGTACCTATATAAATATAGGTTTGACAGCTTAAATAACTTAGTAGAACGTACGAGAAAATGTCTGACAAAATTGTCTTCCAATATTTTCTTTATTAGGACCAGCTATAGTCTTTCTCGTACTGTTATCTCGTACCTAATGGACATGGTTTTTTTAAACATTGTTGTGACTTGTTTAGAAAACGCTTATAAAGAGTTTGCATACTTCTATCTTTATCGTTCATCAGACATATATCTATATATAATAAAATAAAATGGACCTCTTTATAAGCGTGTTCTGAATATGAGTCTATATCTGTTCTTCTAATGATATATACTTCGTTCAGTCGAAAATAATTTTTGGACTCTTATTTTTTTCTAGTGTTTCGTTACGGTAGTTATGACAAATATTTTTAATAACAGGAGACGATATTTCAAATAGTCACGGTGTAAATTAAAAAATAAATGTTTACTATCCTAATTAAGCCGTCGCAAACTTAAAACGGTTGATAGATGACACTCGCCTTTTCGAACGTTATCGATATCGAACTCGTTAATTCGTCGCGCAATGCCGTTCTCTGAATATCGGGAACCATCGTTAGTTACTCCCGCTTTTGCCGCGTTTTATTTATCGAAACTCGAAAGTTGAACGATACACAGTCGACGTTGGATTGAATTACATGTGACTGACATGTCCCAGTGGCACGACAATTCTGACACTCAGCGTTCGCTGTAGTTTGTGATGCATGCATCGCTGCGACAAGCATATGGCACGGCCAAATGGTTCCCTTTTAGGGTCACAGCGTGTAATTCAGTATATGCGGTTGCGCGACCTGACAATTCGGGAAAAATAACGATTGCACGACGGGAGAGACGACATGATCTCCAGATAATTAACAAATTACAAATTGTTGCATTTACTCTAGTTGACATCCACTTCCGCAAAAACCTTGTTTAAATCGATGCGTTGCACCACTCTGCATTTCACAATTACACTACAAACCAAAGCGAGATTTCTCGAGCAACTTTTGACTATCGATTTTCTAATCATTTAAAAAAAAAATACAAGTTCAATATCAGACTCCAAACTACTGTGAACGATTGTCATCTATTGTGTGTCGAAACAAATCGTGTATTTTCACTAACAATTATTTGTGAAAGCTTGAAATATTTATGTTAAACAAATTTAAATAGTATATTGAATATTGGAATTGAGATCTAAGCAAATAGGTATCATGATCGTAATTATTTTGAAGGTATAGAGAAGAAGGTAATATTATGGTCCTTGTAGATATAATGATCACTCGTAATATTTCTGTTATTAGATGATAAATTTTAATCAACGACATACATACGTAAAACAAGCATTTTCATGTTTTTTAGTGGTAGGAGATGAAGCTGAAAATTGACAGTTTAAGGGACCGTTGAGGTTCGTGCTATCTCTCTCTATCTCGCGATGTATTCTTTCCAGCTGAACCTGTTACACCATTTACCTACTCTTGCGACTGTCAAGAGTATTTCTCTCTCTTCTCTCTCAAAAAAGAAAGACGCAATGCGTCCCATGCGACCCCTGTTAAAACTGCCACTTCCGACTTCAAGCTATGGACAGAACTTGGTCTATGTACATATGTATGTCGTTGATTTTAATGATTATTTATGTAATTATTTATTTAACTCGCCGTTATGTTGTTAATAGCCAATATATCAAAATAATCAATAGCTATAATAACCAACATTTGTTAGAAGACGTTTTTATCTTTTATATGTTTCGAACCTTTTTATTCAAGATATACACTTTAACATTTACTTACTTCTTCATTTTTTTAAACTTGAGTATGTTATCATGCAAATATCTGTACATTTGGTTGTTTTTTTTTTTATTATTTAATATTTTATTTGGCTGTACACAGTTGCTTAAGGATATTGATGTCTCAACAAGCTTACGACTTCTTTTTCAAAGTTTTCATATCGAGTAGTGGTTTGATAAAATAATAGTTCCATTGTTAATCTGTAGTTTACATTGCATGTATTATAGATTTTTAATACTGTAGTCTATATAGGAAAGAGTTATGTGTTTTTTGTATTTTGAATAAATATATAATTTTATAACAAAAAATTGTATTTTTTTTTTAAACAAAACTATTTTTTAAATCTAGTTTTGTGGGAGGACCATATTACTATCTCTCTTTGTTTTTCTTCGATCCATTATTGTCATATTTTTAGAAATAACATCTCGAGTAATGAATATTTCATAACTTTGAGTCTAAAATCGATCGAGTAACATATGTTCAGCATTTCATTCATCAATATTGATGAATGAAAAATAATCGTGAAGTTTTTCCAATTAAAAATATATTGATTATTAACAAAGTTATTGTATAAATTGCAAATAGAGGTACCATAATACCAGCTTCTTCTCTACGATCGATTCTACCATACAAATTGCAGATTATTTACTGTCTCATTAGCGTAATTGATGTTTTAAATTAAAATAGACGCGCCCGCGATGTCAAGAACGAGTTTGCACAATTAAAAGCGATGCTGCGAATCTCGTGCTACACACGAAATGACTCCACGCCGTATCTCAAAGAAATTACTTCCAGGTACAATCTAAAGAACAGGTACATACGTAGGAAACGAACCTCGTCACCCTGGGTAAATTCCTTCCCGACGTTAATTTCGCTCTCTCGTCGCGCATGCATCCAGATGTCTCGGCTAACCGCGAGCTAAAAAAATGCGCAATGCAAACGACGAATTGCGACGGTCCGAAGGAAGTTCGTCAACGCGGGGCCAGTCACGCGAATTACGCCGGAACAAGCCAGCTCCGCCGATTGCGGCGGTCGGAAAGAATCACGGTGAATAAAATGAGCGAAGAAAAGGGAACACAACACCATTAGTATAACGAAACGGGGAAGCGTGCACTGAATTCAGATTCCAGTCTTCCCCCGACTGCATTCCTCCTTCCACCGTTTACTTCGTCGGTCTCTCTGCCTGGTCCTCTTTGGTTTCCCTCGGCGCGCTCTGTTAACACTCATAATGGCACGGTGTGTATTTCACTGGGGTTGTACCCTCTACGTTTTACCAGCGACGAAAACAGAGGAAATTCATTTGCGAAAGCGAGACGAAAATTTCGCCGCTGTCGTCACTGCAACGCGATAACGCGGCGAGAGCTTTCGCGCCCGGTCGATAAGACGGCCGTGCCAAGTGATTAAAATTAATTTAGGGTTTCAGAATTCCAAAGGACGGAAGGAGACTAATGAAGCTGAAGTTGAGCCGTGATCTGCCATTCACGAGGCTGAATAATTTCACAAATGTGAACACTTGTAGACGAATGGATATAAATAAAATTACAAATATAAGAGAACACAAATTTCATTCGAATTAAGAGAGTTTGCAAATACATCTTTCATACGGAAACTTTAATACAGTTTCAAATTAATTTTGATATTTTAATCAGATTTCGGAATTAGAACATGTTATGAATATACAATGTGTGTTGGGTTATTAAATGAAAAGTATATATATTTAAATAACTAACTCGATACATTTTTTTAATTTTCCAATGTGGTATTATTAATGAACTTAAATTCCGATTAAAATATAAATAGATTAGATAAATTATTTATCACAAATTAAATCGCATTAAATAATAATTTTGTCTTAGATATTCATTTGTTTATATTTATGAAGAATTCAAAAAATGTGCCAACGAAGATAACACATCTGTAAATTGAAAATGATGATTCGGTAAATAAATAGCTAGTCACCGATTAAAATTAAATCTACATTTGATCTACGTAAAATGTTCGTTTTTGAATTAAGAAAGTTTAGAAATTTTAATACAAATTTAAATCTGTTTTATTTTGACTATCTTTCATTTGATTTTAGACATTCGAGAATATATAATTGTATAATCTAATGTAGTTATAATTTGCAAAAATATTCAAATAGCCTGCGGATTTATTGAAACATCTTGTGAAATTTTTATACTAATTAAAAATATATTTCATCGTTACTGACATAAATCAATAAATGGTAATAAGTGGATATTCGTTAGCAAATATTAATACAGAAATAACATTAAGGATTTTCAACTTTCAGAGACAATCAAATGATTTGACTAATCTCTCAAATTGATAAGTATTAAATCATTAATATAATCATCTGTATATTTTAAGCAAATCATTTTAAATTGTTTCTTTAATATGCATCTGTATTGCAAAGTTAATTTAGATTTACATAGTGCATTATATTTCTGATATACTTTGTAGTACAAATTTAAAGGTATACGTTCTTTTAATGATTAACATTTTTAATTTTCCGATCTATAATGCAGTGAATTAAAGCGAAGTTCGTTCATATCTCTCCGAAAGTAATAGTTCTATTGTCGCAAGATTATGTGGCTATAGGTATCTCAAAATCTCCATTGTGGTTTGCGACAGTTAGGAATTAAATTTAATTAATTGCGTTTAATAGTCTTTTGTGTATAATATAGTGCGAAATAAATTCTGAAAGGCTGTGGCACAACGCATCGCATAACCACACCGTATATTACATAAATTTCCATGGCTGGAATGCACACTTGTAATCTCCGTGTGTATTTATTCGAAACCTCAATGTGTTAACATAAAGCAGTCGCAAATCTCACGCAAAACAACAGCAAAACTAAATCTATGCGATGTATAACAAGTGTTTTAAACACTTTGTTATATCGTTTGCTTATATCGGACAAGTTTCACATTTTTTAATTGAAAAAAATTGCACAGCCCAGGAAAATTCATGAAAATTTCGGCGCGTAAAATGATATTAATGCTTTCGTAATAATTCATTTATTGTGCATGATATACGTCTCGTTTTAGTATTAACACGCGAGTAATTTATTCGCCAATCGTTTCATAGTGACAATATTTACCGGCTTCATTGTGATGACACGGAACGAACTTGGAGCCGGATCGACAGTTAATAATAAACTGCGATAAACATATTGATCCGCGCAACCAGTTATAATAAACGACGTGATCGTATCAACATTCTATTTACATTTCGCCGATCATTTTATTAAGCCAATTAGTTCATATTTTGTCATTTCTATCGTTAATCAATGGCCGTCCCTGATAATAACAAAGTATATTATTATATCTAAATTATCAGATTGCTTATCTTGTAGTCAATTAAAAGTTGCAATCACCGAGGGTGCGTCAACAATGAAAGCGTGTCTAAATTATCGCTAATTACTAACTTTGTTTCGTGGTGACAATAATTACGATGAAAAAAGAATGTTTCTGTTATACATATATTTTATGTGAAAAGGGTATCTCCTTTCTTTTCAATGGAGTGATGTTGGCGCGCGAACTGATACACTGGTATCTAAATTAGCAGTTAGAATAATGGTCCAAAGCCGGAACTGTCGAGAAAAATCCGGACATGTATTCGTAATTGATGGATGCGAATGTGTTCGTTGCGTAAATAAATAAAACTAATGGATGCGATTCGCTCAAACGGAACCGATCGGTCATGCTGTCTCGCATTTTCTATTTAAAATATATATAAAAAAAAGTGGTAGGCGCGTGTATCGCGACATACACGTGCGAAATACACGAGCGCGAGCAAGATGGACCATCTACGTATTGGGATATCTGCTGATAACAACATTTACGCGAACGATAAAAGGGCGGGACTGCATTCTGCGCAAGACGAGGGTAATAAAAGTATGTAGCGCTGGCTCGGGTGTATTCCAGGTCGTCGCCGCGCTCTCTGCCTCAATATAGTAGAACGAAATCATTGCCAAATCCGCTGCGCGTTCGTGCTCCAGCTAGTGTATATCGTTACGTCAAGATGGAACGAAAATACGAAGCGCAGGAAACTCGGATATTGGGCGTATACGAAAGATTTGCGTGCCTGGGGTTCAGGGAATTATCATTAAAATTTTGTTTTCTAACGAATAATGTCTTCGTTCGTCTTAAAACAAGAAATATATCGACTCTCTAGAGAAAATGATAGGGAATTTCTATCGTACATGTTACGCGACTATTTTCTCTTCTTTCTATATGTGTTGTTAAAATATCCACTCTGCTGGACCAAATTTGAACTCACCGATAGTAGTCGAGAATTAATTAAGCTGCCAGAGTAGTCGCGTACAGTTTCAGATCGGAGCGACGCTAACTTTGTACGTAATTCGATGACCATACAGGGAACGACATTGCGCTTCGCTCTGCATTTATTTTAAAAACGATCTCAATAATATCGTCGTACAATAACAAAATACAATTTAAAATGTAAAATATTATTTTAAGAATAATTTATTAGGTTAACCTTCTTTCTTTCATTGTTTGTATCTATATTATACATCTTCAATCGATTTATGCAGTTCTTGATTCTTAAAGATAGCTATTTCACTATTTCATTTTTCTAATCTATTAAGAACTAGCTTTTTTTCAAACTTAAATGGAAGTGAGATTAAAAAGTGAGAAAAAAATTGGGTCTAATAAATCATTCTTAAAATAGTATTTACATTTGAAAGAATCTCTTTTTTACGTGCTTTTTTCAGGCTTGACACAAATTACAAACGATATATTTTTAATGTTGTTACAAATATTGATGTTTATAAATATATTTCATATTATTATATGTTTATTATATCTTTATAATGTAAAGATGCTGATAAAATTTTGCAAGTTTTTCTCCATGCGATATGTTGCGTTATTCCCTACAAATAACGTTTGTTTATATCCGTTAAAACTTAATAGAACCATTTGCTGTAATAAATTAATTAAATCAAAACTGTTTACGCGATATATACAATTCGTAGATATTTAATATTAATGGAACAGTAATGATTTCGCTACGAATTGCGTTAAATTGCTTCGAGATCGGTACAGCCGAAATAGAGGACGTTTGTTATCGGAGCTATATAATTGGAATTTCGAATTAAATTAAATAATAAATAAAATAAATCACGAGTTAAATATTTTAAATACTAAACAAACTAAATACTAAAATTGTGTTAAATAAAGTTTGATACGATTCAACATTTAAAAGTGTTTCGAAAATTGATTGATTAATTCCGGAAAGAAAGCAATAATCTTGAATACATTATTAATCAGGCGAATATGTCATTATGTATTTCAGCTCTAAACTCGTATGACTTTGCTCGTGATATAATTTACAACTGTCTGTCTATACTATTGTACTAGTGAAGTCGATAGTAGCACGTTACCGAAACGTGAGATTATGATGGTTGTTACAATTATCCCTATCTTGTTCTACTATCATTAGGTTTGTGTTCGGGGGAAACTTTAGACCTAAACTTAAACACGGGGAGAGAGTAGATGAATAAACCGATGACAGTCGAAAAGCAGGCCATTATCTTGTATTTTTCATACAATATTTTTTGAGGCGCACAAAAGAAAGAAAGCGAATTGATGTTAAAGTTTTAAAATTCAAGGATGTTTTCCAAATTGTAAGTTCCGCAGATCCTCAAACAATAATACATTCAAGACTTTCTAAATCTGAATCAGTGAAATCTTATTAATTTGCAGCGCTATACTTATAATTGATCATCAGCAATTATTCACTGTCTTTCAGTTTCAATTCTGATTAAGAGAGAGGGAGGGGAGAGGAGTGTTCTCTCTCGGAATCACTGAAAGACAATGTATATATCACTAATTGATTTAGTTATCAATTTAAAACCGAAATCAGACTATTCACTGTCTTTTAGTGAATAATACTCTAATTTCGATTTAAAAAATAAATAAGTCTTTAAAAAAACTGTAAGATTGTACTCTCTTGCATCTGTACGTGCCAATTCTGTCACTGAAAACGCTTATAACGGATAATAATTGCAGAAGTGCATTCCGTCGTCCGTCGTGCAGTTTCCGCTTCAGCGAAGAACGATACGATGCATACGTACAATACACGCGTGCACGTAACGGATGCACACTGGAAGATCACACGCTGTCAGTGGATAATGACAATCTATGCACGAAACTGGGTCAAATTCGACGCTCGGATCAGCTAGACTAATTAGCGCAACCATGTAATGCATTATAAATTCGGATTGTAAATTACGTAGCACGTGTAGAGTAAGTTATGTAGGCTCATCTTTTGATTAGGTGCAGTAGTATATGAGATACGATGGAGATAACGCATGTCGTAATATCGATCTTACGTCGTAATCTAAAACTATTATTTAAGCGTGAAATAAGATAATTAATACGTAGTGTGAACGTTTTAATTACTCTTCAAATTGGAATCGGTGTATTTTTTTTAAAGACATTAAAAAACAGTGAATAGCCTGATTTCAGTGCTATACTTATCACAAAATTAATTTTATTATTTAAATTTTACATCGAATAAGGAATTAGAAATTGTTACGTGAATATAATTGAGATTTCTAAATCCGTTTCACAAATAAAAGTCTTTTATATCATAAAAGTACTTTTAAGGATAATTATAGTAATAAGTTATAAAACAATATATTTTTAAATTGATATTTAATAATTAAATTTTTTATTGATTCTTGATTTTGTAGCCTAACGTTTTTCCTAATATTTTCCTAATAAAACGTTATACAATGTATATAAGATTCCACTTCTATATTACATAATTTATTATATAAAAATAATATACCTTGTGGGGATAAAGAAAAAAATATATAAATTCTTAAATGTATTGTAATTGTTCTCGAATGAGCTTAGTTTCAAAGAATGCGAGTCTAATCACGGCGAGATGCGAGATAATACCCTCAGCTTTATTCATGCGTGAGAGCGCGGAAGTGGTATGAAAGCGAAAAGGTCGCTAACTGTGACAAAATTTGATGCACTTTTAGCTGGTATCAACAAAGGGAAGTTACATTCCGTGCTAGTAATCACATTTACGTCCGATAAACACGTGTCAGTGCGCAGTATGCGTTATGTAACGATTGCGTAACGAAAGGCTATCTGATGCTTGCACCTGACGAAGAGAGCCATGCGAAATCAGGGCAAATTTGACGAAACCGTGGGTGATTACGACGCGGTTAGTGCCGGAGTTACACATCGTCACGTTGCAACATCTATATACCACGGTAATCCCTAAATCCACCAAGCGAGCGATATTGCTAACGAAGCTGCGATTCAATATCGGCTAGGAGAAATAGTACCCGTTAAATTCGTTATAAGAATATGAAATAAATATCCACTATCTGCTTGGAAAGTATTCTAATCGATTATAAAATTTCAATTTAAATTCTAATCCTTCTATTCTGGAAATTACTTCTAGCATGATTTTATGATAGGCAACTTACAAGAAAAAGAAATAATTAAAACAAAAGATTATATATAAAATAAAAGATTATAATAAAATAAAAGATTATAATTGACTGTAATTAATTAATACATATATACATCACAAAGTTAAATTGTATTATGTGGAATATATTATTATTTAGTTTAGGCAATATTAATTCCGGGACAAATAAATAGACTATAATGATTATGTAAATTTCTTGTGAGCATATAGATTACAATTGCATTTACAATTAGTAGCAAAAAATAAGAGAAATGTGCAACAAAATCAAATACTATATTCAACGAAACTATTACGACACGATTCGAAAGTTGGATGTGTTTGCGCTGCGGTAGCTGAATACTCGCAGGAATAGGACCGAGTGAAATTTAGGTTCTGTGGAATTAAAACAGTGGAAATCTCTCTCCAAGCGTATTCGAAGAACTGCCAACTCGTATGCGGTAACATTGGTGATTCTAGTTGTCCAAAAGATCGGTCGCTTGGATTAATGCAATTGTTTCATTAAGCGAGCGCTTAGAGAGAAAGAAAAGAATATTTATAATTTTTTTTATAAAAAAAAAAGAGAAAAGAAAATCTCTATTTTATTATCGAAACTTATAACCGTAAACGTTCAAGTATTCACCGTCTACCCGCGATTTGAAGTTATTTATACAATGACGCTGTTTTAATCACGTATAATAAGAGAAAAGATTTTTGCTTGAAATTCATTTTCTCTCTCTCGTAGAACAAAATCCTTTCGTAAATGAAAAATTATTTATATCCCGAGATTAATGTTAGAATGGATATTTTTAATCGATTATAGTGGCACAATGAACTATTCTGGAATATGAATAGTTAATCAGACAGAAGATATTGTCTGACTCGATCCGGAATGAATTATTTGGGAACATCCCGTTCGAGTATCGTATTCGTATTCGGGGGTACCACTTGGTACGTAATATCGGAAACGCAAAAGAACGGAACATTAGATTCTGATCGATAGTACAGTCTCATTCTACGAAATTATACGATGCTATAAACATGTTTTCTCGTTATCCGATCTATTCTTTCTTAAATTTCTGTTTTTACATTTCCAGCTCACAAAAACAATGTATATATTGCAAATATTATTGTACCATCAAATCGATATGTACACACGTTTGAAAGTTACACTGTATAATTATTACATACTGTGTGGGCGTATTGAAGTAAACAATGTATCAAATCGGAAATTGCAAAGTTTTGATGAATAACTTATCAAGCAACGTGTTATCAAATACGCCTTCAGATATACTAATACCAATTAAACCAACTAAAAAATATATTGTGCCGTAAAAATATATTCAAAATAAATTGTTTATTATTATATATCGTATCTCTCTTCAGAATTTCATTTCATTGCTACCATCGTACATAATTTAATTATTTTAAATGATCGTTTGCTTTTTGTCTGAAGAATTGCTTTGGGTTTCTCTTTGTTGTAGCAATTTCGCAACATTTCTGCAATATTGTTCTGTGCTGTACGGGAATGTTATCTGGTAACAAATGTTAAGGATAATGAAAGATGATTGCGCAATTTGTTTTCGAGAGAATATTAATTATTACTCGCGCCTTGGCGCGAGCGTGATGCATTTTCACGTGGTGCTTAAGAGTTCGTCTTTTCGCATGTGTAGCGTGCTCAATTAAAGCGGTCTTCTCCTCCCCCTTCTTCCCACCCTTCCACCCACGAGAAGCAGGAAATTCGGAGTGACAGGTTTAGACGTTTGGGCGTGATCGTGGGATCCGCAAGCGCGGCTTGCTCGCTGTTTGAAGAGTCTCGCGCCTGCCTCGGGCTCCATTTGACTGCATTGACGATTCGCGCGGTGTAGTTTATCGGGGTAAGTTTCCGCCCGCGCGCGCGGTGTGAAACTTTCGTCGAGTAATCCGTTACGAAAGTTATCGGGCGTAACGTGCGCGGAATTTCCGTAAATACGGATAATCGAGAAACGTGCCAGCTACCGCCGCTGTTTCTCTTTCTCTCTATGCGCGCTGCATCCAGGACCTCGCAGCTCGCTCGCAGACGCGTTCTGGATCGAGCCACCCCTCTCACGCCGGTCGATGCCACACGACTGCCAGTAACGATTGGCGCACGCAGAAACGCTCTGACCGATGTTGTGCGGTACGTCGCAAAATAAAATTTCACGGGGCGTTTGTCCACGAATCCGATAGGCGTTTCGTTGACTGCAGGGACTTAAAAGTGAAACGTGGCGCGAGAAACCAGGTTAACTGAAAAATCGGGAAACGACGCAAAGCGGTGTCGAACTTTTTCGACTTTTTTTTGATATTTGGCAGATATTAGTGGTACGGATAACAGCAACATTTTTATTTGTGATGTCGGTTTGTAATGTGTTATTTGTACGAACGGGTTTTCTTGTGCATTATTTGAAAGAGTAAATTTAATATTACAAATATAAGAAAAAAAAGTTATATGCAATAAGAGAATTAAACTTCACGGAGAGAAATGTTTTGTAAAATCAACCAAAGTTTGGTTGATTAGTGATCAAATGAATTTTATAGTGATAGTTACTAAATATATAGTTGTTTTGACCAAACAGTTTGTAGTCTTAACCAAATAATTATTTTCATACAATAAATGAAAATCAATTACAAAAAGTATTTGGTTCTTTTGTTAAATGTAACAAAGTTTTTGGTACCAGTAACTATAAAATTCATTTGATCACTATACTACCAAACGATTTCTCTCAGCGTTGCAGAAATATGCAAACATAGATAATTTGCTTTTTGTTATCTTAATATATACACAGAAAAAAATTACTATCAAATCAACAATTGTTTCAAGAATTTGATAATCTTGATATAATTTGCTTACATGAAGAAACAAAATTTCTTCATGTTAGCAAATTATGTCTCTTTGAGATTATAAATACTTCCAAGGAGATTTTATATTCTTGCTTATACATGAAACAATGAATTGTTGATTTGATATTAATTTTTCTTCTGTGTAGATAATAGCTTCAAATGATCAGTTCAGCGAGTAGTAATCGTGAAATAATCTATTAAAGGATTGCGTTTAATGAATTGTCAGAAGAAGACTCGCGTGTGTTTCATTTCTCGTGCTACTCACGTTGTTAACGTTGTACTTAGCGAATAGGTATAATTTTAATTAAACATCGCGCGCATTGTCTCGCGAGAGATACTATTCCCCTCGGAGCAGAGAACAGCCTCGCGTCCTAGACACGTTTCAGAATGTTATTTTCGCAAGCACATTTTGCTCGCGACCTCCTCGAGCCTCTGTACTTCCGGTGCTCTCTCGTCCTTAGCGGAATTCTTACCGGGGGAAAAGGCCGGCGTGTTATCGTAACCGTCGACACGGTGGAAAAAGGTACCGTTGTGTTTTCCTTTATTCCGTCCACAAGGAGACGTCACTTCGCGGAGAGATGAAGAAAATGGGCTCACGTCGTTTTCGCTCATATTACTACTTCAAGCTGTATTCCGCGTCGCGACATTACGCCACGCGGTTGTACCCTTTTTCCCGGCCTCCCTTATCCACGGCCTCAATGAGGGGCTATTCACAGGATATTCTAACGGAGCGCGACGAATGGGGCTTCTTTCAAAATCCGACCCCGCCGAATATGGGCGGAACGGACAACGCATTTGCCGGCGGCACATCAAACATGAAACTCGCTGTTTAGTGTTTTATTATGGACAGACTTTTGAGAAATGTCTCGAATAAATTACACTCAAACGGGAATGGAACTATATTAAAATGAAATTCTTTAATATTATGAATTTTTTCTCTCCGAAATTGACAAATCTTTAAAAAATTAAAACAAATAAATGAAGTTAGGGCTCATGTGAATAACAATTCAAAATTAAGAGAAGTAACGGGCTTGAGAACCGCGCTGGGTGTTATATGCAAGAAACAAATAACATAAACATAAATGATTTAAAAAGAAAACAAACGTTTCTACCTTTAATTAGGTAGGTCTTCATCAGTGTGTACATCATATCTTAGAATCTATAAAAACAATCATAATGCAAATTTTATTATATTACAATAGATATAAATTTTATTTATGCGCCTAATCGCAATTTTAACACATCGAAATAATTATTATAAAGGTTATTCTAATAAAAGTACAAAATTTAGGAAATGGTGATACAGATTCTTGAACGCATAGTAACGCCCGCGTTATTTAAAAAATTAAAACAAATAAATGAAGTTAGGGCTCATGTGAATAACAATTCAAAATTAAGAGAAGGAACGGGCTTGAGAGCCGCGCTGAGTGTTATACGCAAGACATTTTTTACTTTTATTAGAATAAACTTTATAATAATTGTTATTTCGATGTGTTAAAATTGCGATTAGGCGAACATGATTGTTTGTTTTTACAGATTCTAAGATATGATGTATACACACTGATGAAGACCAGTAATTAAAGGTCGAAACGTTTGTTTTCTTTTTAAATCATTTATGTTTATGTTATTTGTTTCTTGCGTATAACACCCATCGCGGCTCTCAAGCCCGTTACTTCTCTTAATGACAAATCTTTGTTTTCATATGTACAATAATAGAATATTTAATATATTTATATATGACTATAGGTATATTCGTATAATATTATTTAAGAATAAAAATGATTTTACCAAGTTTATGCGGAATCCATTGTTTAAATTATTAATGATCCTACTCATCTTTAATGCAATCAATGTTTATTATTATCGGCAAATAAATGAGCATTGATAAATTAAAATTGATACGTGCTTCCATATGTACGCTTTTACAATAATTGGACACCGACGCAATGAAAATTGCGGCATGTATATAACTATGATAAACGGATGAATTTCAATTAGAATAAATGTGATTTGGAAAAATTTATGCAATGCTATATTGTTATGCATATTTGGTAACAAGAAAAAAAAATATTTTTTTTAATTTGCTAATTTCATATATTCTCATTTCTTCGAAAACTTTTTATCGTTGGTCCAAACAAAGAACCGTCGTTAACAGCTAATTTTTTTAAGTGGATATGCAATTTATAATTATTTTTAAATATTTTATTAATATAAAAAATTAATATTAAATATTTTATTAACGAATATTGTGAAATAGAACAAAAAATGATATACATAATAAGCAATCTCAATTTGTATCGTGATAAATTTATTTTAAATAGCAATATTTATTAAAATTATTAGCAACGTATTCACGAACAATTTCGAAGGTGTCTAATGTCATTGTTTTGTACCGAGTACTGAAAAAGCGCAAATAAATTAATAAATGCGCGCTTATTATACCTTCGATTATCGTGTATATCTAAGCGTAATAAATTCCGGTTAAAATAATCAACTGCTCGATTAAACATTTATGAATTGTTTTAATATTCGTTCGTGTGGACTTTTACGGACTATAATATCAACGAAAATAAACGGACAGATCGCATGCGACAAATAACATGGCACATGCACCTGTTCATGGTTCCACGCAATTTTTATACGTTAAATAGAAACAGAACGAAAAATTCAGATAAATATAATATAATAAATATTCATCAATTATTTGAATTACCAAATGCGCTGACTTCATATAACAAACAGGCGAAACGTCGCCCGTTCGATTTGTGTATGGTTTATCGGCGCGTCGGCAAATTGGTATATTTTGTAAACACCAAAAATCGGATAATGAAATTTGTATAACCGTACGCAACGCATATACATTCCACGCATTCTTGAATTCCTTCCAATAAAACACTGTTTGTGTTAGTAATAGACACAATGTGACAGTCCGATGTATATGAAAACACACACACACACACACACACACACACACACACACACACACACGCACGCACGCACGCACCCACGCACGCACGCATCGTACATTGTTTTTTTATTATTCAGTGAAATGCATAAATAAGTATGCCAGTAACTGTGTAGATTAAAATAATCTCCATAAATTGAAAAAAATTTAATCAAAAGTTAATTCACAAGTATTAATAAATTAATTAATAAACTTGATCGATAAGTAAATAAGTAGCTTTCGAAGAAATGAGTCTGAGATATCCAGAGTTGGGTAAGTTAATAAATTTTTTTAACTAAATTAAGTTAAAGTTAATGGCACATAAAATTAATTTAGTTACGTTAAAAGTTATATGAATAAAAAATTAACTAGCTTAAAGTTACGTCAAGATTAAATTAACTTAAGTTAAAATAAAAGTTAATTTTGAAAATCATTATTTATATAAAATTAGAATATCATAATTTTTTAGNTAATTTTTTAGAATTGCATTATTCTAAATAACAAAACAATTATAGTATAGATTATCAAATAAATTTTGTTTTATTTATAATTTAAATTTATATGAAATTTAAAAAAAATAATGTTTAATATGTAAATATATATTCTTTTACAATTTTTACATTTTATGATTAAATTATTAAAAATGATCTTATGTATAATGTA
>QKQZ01002403.1:228-16627 GCA_003595255.1 Solenopsis fugax | reverse complement strand
ATCTCGATCCCTTCTATCTCCTCGTGACAAGTTTGCTACAGTGCTCAGGGACACCCTGTATATGTTCTGTGGGTAAAACTGACCTTAACCTCAACGTATCTTGATGTTTTCCTAATTAATATTAAAATCCACGTGGTCCATGTGTCTTCTCAACGGTTTTTCAGTACCACAGCTCCATAAAATGAATATAATGTGCGTGATATGCAGTGACTTGTTGGCGTCATCCGATAATATTTTCCATACACCATGTGGACACATTTTTCATTATGTATGCTTGATAAAATGGCTCAAAAGGTAATTTGGATATTGCATCTAAGATTTCTGCATTCTTTTATAGTTCTTTTGCCTGTTATTCAAAGAAAAAATTTTTTGTATATGATTATTGAAAGCTTTTGTATTGTTTGTATGTGTTTAATATGTTTAGCTTCATTTGCAATTATTTCAGATCAAAAACTTGTCCACAATGTCGGAAAAAGACAAAGAAGTGCAAGATACACAGAACATATTTTAATTTTTCAAACAATAATAGTATCATGCTACATACATACGAAAGACGAAAATGCTACATTTCTGCAGCATAAAATTGATGATTTAACCTCTCAGCTAAAGCTGATATGTCATATATGGAGGGATAATACAATATTATAAACTTAATTATTGCATTTTTCAGAGAACTATCAGTTATGTCGAAGAAGAATAAAGAAACGAGCGAGAAATGTAAGAAATATGAGAAATTATATCAAGAGGCGCAGTCGCATCTCGCGCTAAGTGCACGCATACCTCTTTTTAAGAAAATAGATCTAGAATGTACATGTGTAATGTGCTCCCCAGATTTCACAAATGTCCCAGGGATGTCCTGTGCTGTCTGGGTCATAACACTAATTTGCGATCTACATACTTCGATAAAGCTGATTGTTATTTATACAGCTGTTTTCGTGTTACAAATAAATAAAATGATCGTCGGACCACGCACCAGTGGGACGGGGGGCTCCCACAGTGTCTCAACAATGTAAAAAAAGTGTAAAAAGTTGATATCGACAAATCTGAAAATTGTTTCGATAATAGTTTGTACAATAATCTATACATTAATGACCGTCAGCCGGACATATGATGGGACTAAGGCTTTGACTGACGCTATCAAAAATGCGGCGCAACCGCGCGAGCGTGCACAGAAAAAAAATTAGTATCAAATCAACAATTCATTGTTTCATATATAAGCAAGAATATAAAATCTGCTTGGAAGACTATTTATAATCTCAAAGAGACATAATTTGCTAACATAAAGAAATTGTGTTTCTTCATGTAAGCAAATTATGTTTGATCAATGTTTATCAAATTCTTCCAAAAAGATTTTATATTCTTGCTTATATATGAAACAATGAATTGTTGATTTGATACTAATTTTTTTCTGTGTGGAAATTCCTAAACGCCCGCTACATATTTGATCGCGTCAGTCAAAGCCTTAGTCTCAACAGTGGTCTGACTGACTGTTATTTTTGTATACATTATTATATAAAGTATTGCTTAAAAAAATTTCAGGTTTGTCGGTAATGAATTGTAAAAAATATTTTTTGTTCGAAAGTGCAGCACCGATGCTTATGTAATTCAAAGCATTCTTGGTTGCACTTTACATTTAAAGAATAAATTAAATACATTAATAAATAAAATACCTGAGCTATTAAAATTTATTAGTTATGGAAAGTTAAAATATTTATTCTTGCCGGTCACAAACATATAATATTATTTGTACATATATTCATATACGAATTAAAAATGTGTTCTATTCGTTAGCAGTGGCATTTGATCCGCATTCACTATTGCTCTCGTAACCAGTTTGGTCTTCAAAATCATCATTGATATCGTCATCATCATCATGTTCATCATCAGAAGCACAAGTTTCGGTAATTATGCAGAGATAGGGAGCCAGCCCCGATGACCTTAACCTTGACATATGTTATCAAGAGCATGGCCCTGAGTAATCTCCAACAAGTTTTATCCGTCGCTCGTTATCCGTTAAAAAGTTATAATCATAAAAAGTTTTAAAAATTATCTGAATAATTTACATGATACAAAGGATTTTGTGTGAAAAATGAATGCTTGGCTGGGGGAAGGGCTTCGTTTATTATACTATTTATTATTCCCCCCTGCCTCGGGAACGAAACGAGGTCTACAGATATATTGTTTCACATGGGATTACTACTTTTCACGCGAACCGAGGTCCACCCCACCCCCTGCCTCGCGAGTTAAACGAAGTCTACAGATGTATTGTTCCACATGAGTTTGCGAACAATACATCTGACCTCGTTTCGCTCGCGAGGCAGGGGGGGTGGGGTGGACCTCGCTTCGCGTGGAAAGTCGCAAACTTATGTGGAACAATACATCTGTAGACCTCGTTTCGATGAACGTTCGATTAACGTTCGATAAACAAAGACAAATTATGCTCTATGCGACTGATGTGCAATTCGGAACAGATCCAAAAACTGAAGCAGTGTGGGGAGGCCATGGAACGATCTGTTTCACTGGTCTTCCGTGCGCATGCGTCAATCACATATCAGCCAATCGTAGGCTGTGGATGATCGACCCACGATCTTATCACACTGAAGGACCCAATCAGCGCAGCGCTGTGCGCTGCTATCTCACTCGTTTTTAGCATGGTAGAAAGACAAGGGTATGCTCACGCACATGCGACCAATCAAAATTGTCAAAGTGTGACGTCAGAGGTAAGCGGTGAATTTAAAACTGCTGTTTCCAAACATCTTAGTGGCATTCTTGTTCAATATATTAATTTGATTTCAAGTTTGCAGAGAAAAATATGCTTTAAAGTAATATTTTATGAACTAAGAAATATCCTATAACGAAATATAATATAAATTAACATTACAAACGTAACAAAGTTTTATATAAAGTTTTATGTAAAACATGCATGCATAAAAATGTTAATCTTTTTGTCTAAAAAATATTATATTATTTTCAGTTGACCTATTTTGTAACCTTAACAATGTCGTTATGATATTCTTACGCAGGTTTTTTGTATTATGTAATAGTTGTTCAATGATACTACAATGACATCGTTAAGGTTACAGAATAATAGGTCAGCTGACCTCGGTTAGAGATAAGTTTGACAGTTTCCTCTCTCATGCCACTTTGTAAGGTTAGTTCAATGACAACAATAATAACAACATATATAAAGATGCTACGGAAAGTATTTATTATTTATTATTTGTAAATTTTTTTAACTTTCTTCTTATTCTAAGATCTATTTTTTACAGTAATAATTCGATTAAGTACTCTAATGTAAGTTTTTGTTCTAACAAGACATAACAAAACCTCTCTTGGCAGTTCAATAGGTTTCAACGCATTTTCAATTTTATCCGCAAGTTTCTGAAAGATTTGAACCGTGATACTTAGAGAATTCTATGTTCGTGATTCGTGCAGCTTTTAAAAGATCGGGTGTATGCATTTGATTGGTATATGCATTTCCCTCGAGAAATGAATTGTAACCAATCATTATTATTGACAGTTGGTAGCTCGCATGTTTGTATACCTAGTATGTTGTGTTTACTTTTGAACCTGTACTACATATCCAGCTATATATATATTAAACCTTAATCTTCAATATTATCGACAATTTCCATTTCATCCAAAGATTTTAGTAATTGTTTTTCTTGTAAAGTAGGAATATATGTAGCTAAATTGAATAGAATGCAATTTTCATTATTATTACTATCATTCTCTGTTAACAATTCTTCTTCTACATAAAAATCGGTTGTTTCGTTATCATTTGTATATGGCTCTAACATTACCGTAGTCGAACCGTTCGATCTGATTGGCTCCTAGTGTGACGTCACACTTTGACTGCGCAATGGGTGACCACGCGGTGAGCATACCCTTGTCTTTCTACCATGGTTTTTAGTGCTTTTGAATACAGTAGGTTTTAACTCAACCTGATCGGGTTAATGACGTCACACGCTCTATTTTAAGTTCTGATTGAATGATTCTGATATATGGCGTCATTAACCCGACTCGGGTTGGATTAAAACTTACTGCATTCAAAAGCGTTATCATACTTCTCTCTCTTTCTCTCTCTCTATCTCTCTCGATTGCTTTCTCGATTAGGTAACTGCATAGTGTATAACCTCACATAAGAACCCATCTTGACGGACAGTCGCTCGTCTTGAGCATTGTAAATGCGCCTTGGTGGATACTCGCGAAACTGAACAATTTGAAAACTGAAATCGTCGAAGTGACACTTTTCATAGACTTGCTGTCGAGACCTTGGGATTGACTGAACCGATTTCATTCGGACCGGTCGCAATCGAAAGCTCGTAAAAAGTTATGTTATAAAAGTATTATTAGAATTTTCATTATAACTTTTGTTTCGGAGATATTTAAATCGGAAATTTGGCAAGGCGAAAACTCAAGATAAAGCTACTGCGGTAGCGCTTCGACAATGCCAGTGTAGTCACAAAATATTGATTCAAACTTTTTATGCACTCGAACTTTTTTATATACTTGGCGTCGCGACGCTACCGCATCGCTTGATACTTCGCTTATAGATTAATAGAGTTCGATTAGGAGTTTAATTTCTTTTTATATTCTTGTCTCTTTCCTAAGAGACTAGACAAAACAGGCGTGTGCTACAGTAACGTCTATCTAACCAATCTTAATGATGTGTTACAGATATTCTTCGGTATGCGAATCGACGAGAGGAAGCCAACGTCCATCGTCGCCGATATATAATAAAATAAACGAACCGCAGCCGGTTTGTCACGTCGCGCGTTTCTTTTCCGGGAATGCGGTTAAAGTAATTGGACTATTGGACTTTACATAACTCCCATTCGATAGAATCCTAATTCGAGGGCCGGGAATCGTACCCCCGCTGCTTGATTTTAGTACGGGATATTTCCTCGCGAGACTCCCTCTGAATGAGAACTCATATCATGAGTTGTATAAACCCGAAGTGTCGCAGTGTATTCGCGCGAAAAACTTTTGTAGATAATTAGTCCACGCGCGCAAATTTAGTATATTATTCGCGAGTGTTCCGCGTGTGCAACAAGAAGAAGAGGCTTCAACCTGGAGAACTCTGAGAGGAGTAGGAGGCCTGGGAGAGGCATAGGTCCTAGCGGACCAACCTTGAGATAAATATAATTCCTTATTTATATAAATTTAATAATCTTTTTCCCTTTTATTCTATCTTATCGCAATGAATTAAAAGAAAAGATACTTAAAGATAGGAAATTCGTATAAAATTTTATACACATCCAGAGAAAAGTTGTCTAATTTGATGAAATCGTTTCTTTAACTTGGTTTTTTTAAGTTGAAATGAAAATACCTTTACGGAAAATAAAAATTTATTTGGTTTCAAGAAATGACGTTATTAACCTTTTTAAAGGAAATAAATTATTTGTTCAAATTATTTGTTTAATTTAAACAAATAATTATTTAATTCAAAGAAAATATTGACAGAAATGTAAAAAATAATTTAGTTGTTCTCGTTTTAAAAATGTATTTCTTTCATTTAAATACATTGAGAGAAAAAATTGTAGTGGTGGCAACTATAAGGGGACAACAATACAAATTTTGTTAATAGAATTATAATATATAGTTAAGTGAACTATATTATAATTATTGCAACTAAGTTAATGGTTGACAGAACTAATAAAAAATAGTTATAGTATACTATATAATATAGTATATTACAACTATTTTTTGTTAGTTCTCTTAGCTATTAATTTAGTTGCAATAACTATAATATAGTTCACTTAACTATATATTATAATTCTATTAACAAAATTTGTATGGTTGTCCCCTTACAGTTGCCACCACTACAATTTTTTCTCTCAGTGTAAAATTTGCGTTGCACAACCAAACTGTTTCTTTAATTTCTTTGAGTCAAATAAATATTTTTTGACTCAAAGAAACCTTTCTCTGAGTGTATACGAATGAACTTTCGAAATATTGATTATTTTGAGCGCAGTTTTAATTTTTAAATCTTATGTTTGTGTGTTATAGTAATCACCGTAGCTTCGTGGCTGCAATGATTAACTCCGCTTATTGCGCATCCGTGAGTCAGAAATCAATTTTCGTATTATATTTCAATGCTTTGCAAATGTCCTGCGCAGGATTAAAGGAAAGAGCACTGAAAATTTGGTAATAGATGCCTAATTATCTTTACATGCCTTTTTTTTAGAAAGGATTCTGCTTAATATCCACACAGTCAAGCAGCGGCTATTGATCCTCGCGCTTATCTAATATGTTCTTCATGACGTTTAAGACATAATTCAAATCGAGCACTGGCTTGTTTTAACGGATATATATTTCTTCAGCCGTAACAAAAATTTCTATCAGATGGCTTAAATTCTTAACGCATAATGATGGATGTAAAACTGGAGCATCGCAGGCTGCTATAGTTATTCCTGTAATTGTTTTATTAATGTTGCTTTTATCTTTACGTCCATATTACACTTGCGTGTAATTTATTACATACGATAAATGATGCACTTTGTTAATTGGCACACAAATTGATAAATAATATTGGTAATAAATTAACTAGGATTACATTTTATTAATGAGCGAATATTAATATCTATGAACGAAAGGAAATAGAATATCACGAATAGGATTTCGAAAGTAATTAAAATAAAAATGTCAGTTATAACTGCAAGAGTATATGAGATCGATAATTAATTATGTTGTTTGAATCACGTGTTTTTTGTAGTTAATAATTAGATGCAGTGTCGAGATTCTTGATTGATCAGTAAGAAGGCAGCGGGCGGATATGATAATTTCACGATAAATCTATAGAACGCGACAGCATAATGTAATATCATCGTCCCTCGCGATCTCAAAACTTAGACAAGGAAGCTTTTGCAGGATTGCCTTCACCAAGATATTTGCAGTAGATTGTCTGTAACACGAGACAAGAAAAACTTTATCCACACGTGGATAACCGTAGAATACACCTACGTCCAGCGAGCTAACGGCTATATCGAGCGTATCGATGGTCTTGGCTGGTTTGGCCGGTCACCTACTTTCGGTATCTTAATCTCCGTTCGCGTGACGCGATACCGATTAGGTTCAACCGTGACCAATGTGTTTTTGCCCGTTGCAACAAGACGTACGCCACGCCGGCGAATCCGATTTGACGGTCGCTTCTCGTCGTTTTCTTCCAGGACAGCGCTAACAATATCTCTGTTTCCTCTCTTTTCTATTTTGCCATAACGAGAAAATATAATGCCGGATTACGGCCCTATAAGCGCTATAATATTCCTAAAATATTATACGAATATTATTAAAATAATATTCCGAGAATATTATTCAATATTTTTAATATTATTTTAATATTATGGGAATATTGTATTAATGTCATACGTCCATTTTTAAATAATATTCGTGGTATGTTATTTCAGTATCCGTGGAATATTATGAAAATATTCTACGAATATTATTGTGGTCCAAAATTAATGTAAATTATTATGCATAAAATATTCAAAAACTTTATAATTATTACATTTAAAAGTTATAATATACCCGATAATTGAAAATATTGAAGTAAATAATATTATTTACGTTTCATATAATATTTATATAACATTATCAAGAGTGGATATTCCCACTTTTTATTAATATTAATTAATATTTCAGGAATATTATTTAATATTAAATAATATTGTAGCGCTTATATGGGGTAACTGAAACGTATAGGCTGTCTAGAATGCGGAAGTGTACTCGTCGCGGATCAATTACGCGACGATCGATTCTCAACGATTTAGCGACATTTGGAATGCATATATTATCGTGTGCGTTAATGCCATATAATACCGTTGCCATATAATAAGTTTTACAGCTGCAGTTTTAGCATCTATCTCGCGATTTGATATTTTTATCTATACGAAAAGGAGACATTACACACTTATTGCACGTTTTCGCGCGATACCAACTGCCCTCAAAATATATGTAACTTTTAAACGTAAACGTTGCGTTGCAGATTGGACATTTTATGTGCATTCCGGTAATATGTGTACACGAATCGTCACCGAGCAGTTTTCTGAAAATAAATAACATCACATCTCGGCGCTTGAAGAAAAATTCAATCGTATTTCATATTTCTACCTTCTCCCGCGGGTTTCAACATCAATTTGATAAATAATGAAAAGAGACGTGTACCTATTTGCAGGAGAATATTGGAAACTTTCCATGGTGCAGGGGTTAAAGGAACAAAGATAGCACCGGGATGCGAGACGACGTCGTGTAGTACCATAACGCGTACTCATTTAGATAGATCATGGCTATCATGAGATATCCAAATGGCGATCCGCGAAAAAGCGGCGCGCATCGCGCGCCGAGCAACATCGCTCGTAAATTCACGCGGACGAGCGAGACGGCGTTAACGCAAGGTTTACCGTCAACGGCGTGAAATATTCTCGGTAACTCGCGGCATAATTTACGCCGGTAATTGCGGGATAAGGCGAGCCGAGCTATGCCTGTACTGCGAGGGATACGTCGGGGCGCTAGGTTTTTCCGTCCGAACGAAAACTTTAGCACGTTGTCGTTGTAGTGCGGAAGTTTTCCCGCGAAGGAAAGCAGCTACGATGATACACGGAGAGTTCAAACTTCTTTGTTTAGATTCGCAAGTGTGTTAAGGATGTGCGTGTCACACATTGAAGTATTACCAAAAATTTTTTAATTTTATAGATTGTACTATTATTAAGGAATTATTTTCTCGATGCTGAAAAATTATTGATTTTTGGGAATTTCCTTTGGAAAGGATAATAAATAAATTTGATATTTAAAAAAAGATATTTGCAAATTTGATGAAGTAGTATTAAAGTAGAATTAAAAATTAAAATTTTTATATATGTATTAATAAAACTCTAATAAATATTCATGCAAAAGTTTATTTGAATCCACTTACTTGGTTAAAAGTTATATTAATCTAAAACTGCAGCAAAATAGAGACATTTTTTCTAAGCCAAATCTTTCGTTGTTTTCTTCTTTGCAGCTGATTTCAGAGCCAAAATTTGGATCAAAATTGTTATTGATTATGGAAAAGAAAGAATAAAATTTGCAGTTTTATAATTTCGATAATTTTTAACTGGTATTGGGAACCCAAAACATCCTTAAGCGCGTGGGTGTAAAATATTAGAGAGATATAACTTCTCTCAATCGCCGTAAAATTTCTGAATCTTGTTAGGTAATAAAACTTACCTAATAATGAAACGTAGAATCTTGTGTAAGAGAAATGATTAATTTATAATCTGATTTAATAAAATTCTAAGGTATATAAAATATAAAATGCGACATTTCGTACTCAATGTAGTACGTATTGAATAATCGCCGTAATGGCAAAACAAATGAAGAGTTAATTATCCTTTCGGAATTTACTCACGTTCAGTGATTAACGTTACGAGCGTGCCTGTACATTTTAATTTCCGCTTGTATTTCATTCAACGGTAGAATACACTCTGTTACGTCAATTGGCGGCACAATGATTACATTAACTTTCACTTCTTCCGAAGTAGTTAAATGAACAAGTAGACCACTAGCCATTTTAGTGCTTCGAAGTTCACGCCTGCAGTGAACTCTTACACGAAATTATTCGCACCTTTCACACTTTAACGACAGCTTTTAACAGTATAATAAACATTTTTATTTTTTTGGAAAAACTTGACTTCGATAAGTTTTTTCATAATTTTTTTATCGTTATTCTCATCATTATGCATTATAAATATAATTATTAAATTAAATGTTCAATCAGGAAACTGTTTAAAAATCGCAAAGATAACATTCACTTTTTTGTGTATCATAAACATTTTTCGCACAATACGGTATTGTTTGAAACGAAAGCGAACGTTACGCAGTCTCTATCTCGTTACCGTATCGCAATGACAATAATCGATCGAGCCGACAATGGGGAAAGTTACATGGATAAAGGAGCCGAGTTGAGGCCAGGCATTGCTTACAATGAGAGAAACAGCCAATTCGTTCGCGTTAGCTGGTTTTTTTAAGACATTCTCAAAATTATGGCAACTATTACAGTAATAGCCGGTTTCACTAACGTCCACTTTCGTCAGATAACCTCAGCTCATAATGAGTTCAAGTAACTCCTTATCTCTTTTTAAAACTAGAAATTCACAATAAATTTACGAATTGCGACACGCTTAATTTAATTGGCCTATTTCTTACCAGAAAGTGATTTTTTCACAAAGTGACATTTCTCTGACGTTTGCTCTCGTTTTACGCGTCAAAGAAGTCATCTGATAACGCAACCGCGTACTTTTAGCGACGTGCATATTAATTAGAGAAAAGTTTAGCCGCGTTACGCCGCGCCGCGACGACACTTACACTGCGATTCGAGCAGATACCAAGCAGATTACGACTCTAATTCGGACGAATAAAAACGAAACAGCGGTGAAATCTGAAGGGAATTAGACTCGCTCGGCAATCGGTGGGAGGTCGTCGACCGTTCGCAATATCGCATGATCACATTCTAACTAGAAACGCAATATATAGATATATCGCGTGCTTACAATTGACAGAGTGGCATAGAAATCATAAAATAGCCAGCATCACTCTGTAATTACGTGTGTATGCGAAAATTGCTCGCGCAATTCCAGCATAATTCTAACGCAATTCTAACGCAAGTGCATTTTATTGCGATAATTTGAAAATTAAAATGTATGACTCGGAATGTTATCAGATACGTGAGATATAGATCTATGAGAGCAGATTTGATGTAAGGTACAAGTTTTGTTATAACTGCAAGCAGGTACCTACGTTGTGAGCCGTCCTTTCTACTTTCTTTTTTTTTTTTTTTTAAAGAAGTTTCTATTTTACATCTGTATTCCCCGTGAGTCGGTCGTGTACCATAATATGAGAAGAAAGAGCGAAGAAAGAGTAAATACAGAATGAAGTATCTATAGAGAAAACCACATGACAATGACACTATTATGTGTCCTCTATATGTAAACTCGAGTGCACGTTGATTCTCAAATTAGAAGAAAGTTAAGAAAGCTGATTGACTATTCGATCGATATAAGGCTGTCTTCACTTTCGTTAGAATTAGAGCGACAAATGCAATGTCTCGCGTCTCTTCCTCTCGCGGTTCGTGAATTATTAACCACGACTGTATCCGGCTACGATCACAAAAGATGACCGTTGCATCTGCAACGGCGATTGTCTCGATAACAGTGACACGATAATTGTCGTCAGTCGATTTAATTCATCACTATTTGGTGGCGGTTTGTACTCTGATGTTATACGCGGCATACAGCCTATTGCAAGATATTTGCGTCGTGTATCATCAAAGGATAGGTATTTATAGAATGATTTATGGGACGTTCGTTCTTAGTTCTTCCTGGATTGATAATACGTAGAAGTTAAAGAACTTCCCGAGCGCACATTTGCATTCGGCCTGTGCGCGAGGAACTTCGCATCATGTAGATATCCGCGGCGGCGATAAATCGTGAATCCGTACGCATTGCAAATTTGTCACTCGAGTATTACATTAAAACGTCAGCCGGAGCAAGCTTGGGAGCTGGTTAGCCGCGAGATCGATTTTGGATAACGTCCTAACGTCCTGTGCGCGTAGCACGGACGCAACGTGCGTATGGCAACTCCGGCGCGACTCGACTCTCGACTCTCCCGAGCCCCGGACGCCTGACATCCGGACGTTAATGGATTAACTTGGCAAATGCGCGATCGCGCCACGATAGAATCACCGCGGGACATTACCAGCTGCATTCAATGTTACATCCATCGCCATTCTGTTAGCCCGACACGGGACGGCATCGCGGATAGCCACGCAGATTGATAAATGCGTAACGCGCGCGCATAAGATCACAAAGCGTCGATTTATGGTTCCGCGCCGTCGCCATCCGCCGTCGCGACGATTCTATTTATAATTGCGCGGAAACCGAAGGAACTCACCCGGAGCTGGACGACGCTGCTAGATGGACGATATCGTCTTTCGATTCACGGGGGAGCGCGCGAGCCTCCTTGGCAATCGGGCACAGAGAAATGTCCAGAATCTCTATTTATGTATAGAAAAACGAGAGCGAGATGCTGATATACTGATACGTAAACAGATACAATGCAGAGACCAGAGAAGTTATAACTGTCATAAGAATTACGAGAAGCTACATAACTTTAATTTCTGTTATTCTAAAGCTACGACTATCAATTATGCCAGTAGAAAATATGTCCTGATAGAACAACATTTATTAAATTATGTGACGAAATGTTGCATGAAAATTATAATTTACAATTATGTTGGTATATTTACAAAAATAGATTTACTAAAATAGTACTGACCTTTTATAAAATATTGATAACTGTTTGCGCAATTGATTTCGAAATAGTATTTCATCAAAACTATAACGATATAACGAATCATCTTAATGGTTTATTTAAATTTAGATTAAATTTAGAAACAAATTGTTTAATAATTGAACAAAATATTTTAGCTCTATTATGTATAAAATATTTAGAAATATAATTAATCTATATACATGTTTACAAAAATGCATAATTATTCTTAAATTACAATGTAGAAATATTGTAACATGAAATATTACACACTCAGCATGGTAACATTTTAAATAAAGAAGCAAACAATTTTTGAAATAATTGTAAAATATTTATATTTCAAGCTTATTAGACTTGTCTAATTTTTGATAAATATTATTTGGAAATTTTATTTCGACAAAAATGTGACGTTATGACATATCATCTTAGCGCAATTATTATTAAAAAATTTCGTGAATTCATGATGCCATTATTATGCAATATTTGCGCAATGTGCCTATCCAGATAGCTATATTGTTTGTAATAACATAGAACTACTTGAATGCTTGAGTCTTTCTCTTTTTATTCACGTGAAATATGTAAACTGTTCGTTTTTACATGCTTGTATAATTGCAAGAGAAAATAACAATGAGATAATTGCCATTTTCTATTTTATTGGCTATTTTTAAGAATATATCGGGCATACAGTATTTGCAAAGTAAATAAAATTGGAAATGTGTCTAATATTAACACTTCAAATAAATCATATACATATTCAAGTTGTGTGAATAAGATTATATTTTTATTTAATAACATATTTTTATAGTTTATTTACTCTGTTATTAAAAATTAAATTATTTTTTACAACATTAAGAAAAATCTCAATTTTTTTCTGTAAGTATACTTTAAATATTCAAGATGATTTATACAAAGTTTTATTATGATTGTTTAGTTATTTTGTAAATAAATAAATAAATAAATTTTACAGAGTTTATTTTACAGAATTAATCTGTACATCGCAATGAAACTTTACAAAAAACATCTTGAATATTTAAAGTACTTCAATAAAAAAATTTAGATTTATTCATTATTTTTTATTTCATTATTTCATTATTAATTTTCATTTGAGCACATGCCTATTTTTTATTAAAATAATTTTTTATCCAGATAGAAAATCGCAGCTAAATTTTTTCTATTACTTTCAAATGCAATATAAAACAATCTGTAATTTTTTCATAATTTTCTTAATGTTTTGAGAAATGTCCTACATCCTTAGCATCAGAAATGACATTTCGTATTTCGATTCCAATTTGTCCCAAATTAAAAAAAAAGAGATTGACTCAAGAGCACTTACGTCTGCAATCGTAAGTGCTTTGTTTTTGCGATTTCTCCCGCGAAAGCCAAGTATATCTTTGATATTGACAAATGGATGTAAAAATCAAGTATGCTACCGGAGGAAGAATAAACTGATGCTTTCTCTCAACGCGTACGAGTGCTTTACGATTTATTGTCGAGGTTTCTATACTGGTAGATAGAGATAATAGCAAAATCGTTAAATCCAATGCACTTTTGATGGCCCCGAGCGGCATCAGGTTTCGCAGTAAAATTTAGAAGCTGTGCGTAACGGTGAATCGTAAATTTATAGAGGCATACCTTTCAGCTTTTCGCTCTCGAAAACCATTCGCGGCGGCTGACTGCGTCTCGGCCACCGGCAATCGTCAAGAGGAAAAGTCTCGTTGCGGAGACTTTTTCATTCTTTCGCACAGACCATCTGGTTCTCGCGATTTCCTAATGCGGTTGATACAATTGATACAATGCGGCTGTACAGAACGGAAGGTACTGGGAACAGCGAGCGAGACAATGCGCCGTAAAGTATCCGCGATTATTCTTTAAGAGGTACGCTCGTATTTTCTTTACGCACAGAATATCGCGCGCGCTGTTAAAGTTACTAAGATACGCACACAGTAAAAAATTTGGACTTTCTGGGACATACAAAAAATGTCCCAGAAAGTCCATTCTAAATTTTAAGTTAAAATAACTCTTATTCCTCGTGTTACTTAGTGACAAATTAAAAATGTTAAGTAATTGACACAATACTTTACATTTATTTTTACTCATAAGAAATGTTAATAAAACATTTTCGTTCGTAACATTTAACTCATAGAAAATGTTAATAGAACATTTTCGTTCGTAATCATATTAAATTAAAATTTAGAGAGGTTTGGACCGTTAATGTATAAATATAAATTGAACTAAATTGCCTTGTACGGTCATAGCTGGATCTTATTGCTTAATATTTACTTGTGTGATTTTATATAAATTCTTCAAATTCCCCGAATGTACGCCGAATTGATTTTCCGGTCGTAACACCGTAAGGTGAATAAGAATAAGTAATATCACATTAATTAAATTGATAAACCTTAAAATCAATTCAATAACGTATGATGTCGACTCGCATCTAGATGTTAAACCCATTCCCCACTGAAAAAACCCCTGAAAAAACCATATCATCATATTAAATTAACTTTGAGACATGTTGATTATTTGAAATAATTGTGTCAAAAGTACTCCAAATAATATTCCATTTCTAAGAGACATACACAAAGTGTTAATTTATAAAGTTGACATAAACGTAACACATGAAAATGTTATAAAAATAATAACATATCAGTGGTACGTTAATTTTACATTGAAGTAGTAATCAAGACGTGGTAACACAAGAAAAATTCTAACATATGGACGCACAATTTTTTACTGTGCATTCGGAAATTGGTTTCCATGAGATGACTCGCCTGTTTGGTGCGCTCGGGGTCTCGTGGGCCGCCGCCGTCCGACGGAGATTATATTATGCAAGAGCTCAATTAAAAGTGCACGGTTAAAATGAAAAGCACGTGTGCGCCACGCGCTTTATCAAACGCGAAGCATCGTACGGCACATAAATCCTGCGAGGCGCGATCGTTACTTCAGCAGGGCGCGGTCGGACAAACACGTTTTGCTCGTACGCGTCGCTTTTGACTCCTCCATGTCGCGCCGCTTCTCGTATTTCTGTCTCATATGGTCACGTTCTAAGTGCCGGGGCTCGCTGGCACTTTGTATCAATGATCGCGTTCAGGAAATATAATGGCGCATTCGCGATCCCTGGCAGCCGCGGCGATTGACTATGATTGGTTGGATCTATCAGTATGCATCAATCATCAAACTCAATTTGCTATCGTAGCTCTGTGCAACAGTTTAATTTCCCGAACGGAAAACGCCAATTATGGAGATTACCCAACCCAATTTGCTTTGAGATTGCCCTTAGATGCCCGTCTAATAAGGTTGTGCCTTGTGTCAGCAATTCCGCTTCCGTCGAGAGAAATGTACGACGGTAAAAAGCGGGCGAAGCTAAGAAATAAGGATGCAAATGTATTTTTAGGTGTAATCAAGAATTTTACTTGGTGTCAATGGATTTTTATTCTCCCGCGACCGCGTTAATGGAACGGGACGGTCACCCGCTAAAATTCTTTCTCTTTGTTGCTTTATTACTGAATTTTAATTATGGCCTGGTCCTTTCTGAAAACTTAATAAAGTTAGCATTAGAACGCACATCAGTCTTATTCTTGAACTCATACAGTTAGAAGTTCAGATACAGTGACAGTCTTAGAGGAAATTGACATATTTGCGGAAGACTTAAACGAGATATTTCAACTCAATTTTTAATAAGTAAAATTCAAGCTCTAATTGTGCAAACGCAAAATTAAGTGTAAATAGGTCAATCAAGAGCGATAAAATTTAGTTGTCAGAGATTAAAAATGTAATTATCAACTAGTGTACAGTGAACATAAGATATATAATTGTCACTCTGTGTACAATAAACATATGGACGTTTCGAGCTTACTTGCCCCTTCTCAACATAAATAATAAACAAGTTACACCCTCATAGGCTCATAAACGAAAAGGACTACAAATTGTCAATATTTTTACATCTAATAAAAAAGCGCAAATACAAAATATCACGGGGTTGTATTATCTTCATATGTACATAAACATAAGCCTAAGCTGTCAATATTCTAACTCAAATGAAAAACCGCAAACATAAACGCTAATGTAACGAAGCTGCCCTCCATTAACAAAT
>QKQZ01002388.1:0-22453 GCA_003595255.1 Solenopsis fugax | reverse complement strand
CACTGGTGGGGCGCGCTGAGTTGGAAGTGCGAGCGAGCGCCCCGAGTCGCTCGCGTGTCAGCGAGCGGTAGTGCGGGCTTAGAGTTGCGCGCGGTTCGCGCAACTCGTGGCGATCGGTTGCGTATCGCCACAAATTATTATTGATTTCATTAATCAAATTATTTGCAATAATCACTACAGCACACTACTTTTAATAGTTATATGAATGATTATTAGCTTTCAATAGTTGAACTATTCCTTAAATTTTATTCCTTTACTCCTTAAATTTTTGGCCCCAATAATCACTGCACCATTAAGTGATTACTGAAAATCAACAGTCATTTTTTAATGATTTAGTGACGCAAACAGTAGACAATGTTTTTTGAATGTTTATTTTTCATTAATATTTATTTCCTCAGCTCATTTCGGAAAAAAAATTTATTTAACATTTAATATATTTTTTTTCATAGAAGAATCATTTAAAATAATTATTTCTTAAAAACGTTTTCAAACATTTACTTAATATTGTTTAAGTATTTATTTTTCATGAATTATTTATTTAAGAAAATGATTTCGGTAAACATTCGTATAACCTTTAATATTTTTTTCAATACTTAGTCTTCATTAATTTATACATTTGAGAAAATAATTTCAGTAAACATTTGTATAATGTTTAATTAATATTTTTTAAGTATTTATTTTTAATAAAAATTCAAGTAAGAAAATTATTTCAGTAAACATCTTTTAAATGTTTATTTAATATCTATTTAAAGTTTATTTAATGTTTAACATTTAAACTATTTATTTTCCAATTATTTATTTTAAAATCCATTTGAAAAACGGTTGTTTTAATTTATTTTACAGAATTATTTGAAATAACGATTTAAAATTAAACAATAAGAATTTTTTCATATTTAATTTAAATATTGTATCATATTGATTTTTTTTCTAGTTATATTCTTATTTAAACGAATAACAGTAATTATTCCAGATGCTATTTATTTGTGAAAATTTGTAAAAAAAACTAATTTTATATATGTTTATATAAATAACATGGTTTAATTATATATGTTTCATCTTTTTCATCTTTTCGATAATATATTGACCTGATTTATCAGTGATATAGGGGGGGGGGGTACGATGATGACCTTAAAGTTTGTCGATTTTTGCTAATTTCTGTGATAATGCAAAAATAGCAATCAATTTTTCTTTTTCAGATTCACTAAAACCTTGTTTATCATTAATAAAAATTAGAAGTTGTTAAATAAACTAGAATTTTTTTAAATTTAAATTCTTTTAGGATATGTCAATTTCGTCCCCCATATGCGGGTAAGATGAGTTTTAATACTGAGTAAGATGAAAAACAGTCAAATAAAGTTAAAAATGTACTTTTATGAATAAAAAAGATTTATTATAATATAATAATCTTATACTGTTTTGATATTACAATATTATTAAAAAAAAACGTACATGGAACGAAAAATACTTATATAATCTGCAAAAATAAAATTATTAAAATTGTGACATACATTACGATAGATATTACGATTAAAATTGCGTTATATGTAGTTAGAATACTGTTAAGACCGAAAAAACTAATGCACAAATGCATTACCTTGCTCATATACGACGTTCGTCATCTTACCCACAGTCGCCATGTTTATCAAATATAAATATTACAATATAAAAATTAAAGAATATGAATACGTTATTGTATACGTTTTTAGCTATATAATATTATAATTTTCTAGAGAAAATAAAAATATTGTATTTGTTATAAATATGTCATTCCTTAAGAAACAAATACTAAAAAATTACGGATGGATGCTTCCAAAACACATTTCTTGTTATATTATCTACTCTTATGGACAAATTGAAATCAAACTATCACAGATTATTTATTATCATCTGAAGTCTCTAATAAATTAAACATTGGTTCGTCATTTGTTACTAGTTAAGTTGGAAAAATTAACAATTTGTCATCTTACCACCCTTTCCCCTACATGTGTTAACACAAAGTGTTCACAGACCATCGCTAGGGAATTCGTAGAAGTCAAGCAACATTTGGTGCGGTTACGACTTGAATGGATGACAGCTAGGAAATTTCCGAAAAAAAATTTCTGAGAAAAATCTTAGGAAATCTAGTACTTCCACAATTTAAAAAATTGAGAATACAATAGAATTCTAGTTTGCCAGAGAGAAAGAGAAACATTCTTTCTTATTTAAAAATATTTTTATTTTATTAATAGGCCCAATAATCACTATATCACTACGAAAGTGATTATTGAAAATCAATAATCACTTTGTAATCATGTAGCGATTATTAACTCTTAAACACACCGATCCTGTAAAATACGAAAACACATTTTCGGATCTGGAAGATTTTTTCAATTTTAAGAAGCTATAACTTTGATTACAATCAATATCTTTCAACAATTTTTTTTTAATAAAAGTTCAGAATCTCAGAAATATGACTGCACAATCGGCATTGCCGAAAAATAATTTATTGTGAAGTTATAAAAGAAAAACCATTAAGCAAAAATGACAAAATTGGTCAAAAATCCACTTTTCCTTTAAAAAATCATATCTTCGCAACAAAAAACTTTTGAGGACTTTCAAATACGGCGTTTTAAAGCTAAAGAGTCATACTTTCAAAAAAAATATGCCACTGTCATTCCTTTTAAAAAGTATAATTATGTAACAAGGAGAATATGAGGTATTTTTGGGTATCTAAAAATCCACTTTTATTTAAAAAAATCTTTGCAACAAAAAACTTTTGAGGATTTTACAATACGGCGTTTTAAAACTCAAGAGTCATACTTTAAAAAAAAATTATGTCATTGTTATTTCTATTAAAAAATATACTTATGTAACAAGGCGAATATGAAGTATTTTTGATTAATTCATGTCTAAAATTGAAAATTGATGTGTTTCATGATATATTTCGGAAAAGCTCCCTTTTCTACAGCACTATATAGTATTCTAACTTTAGACAGAGTATATGCGAGTATCATAGGCGAACGGACCTGTTTGAACGTGTTTTGTCCAGTTGTGTTTAAGGGTTAAGCTCAAATAATCCTTCAATAATTAAATTAAATAGTTACATGGAATAGTTTTACTATTGAACTAATAGTTCGTCTCAACAATCCGCGAAAAAACTACGACGAATAATTCAATAGTTCTACTAATAGTTTTTCAATAGTTATGTAATGGTTCATTTCCGTGAGGGCAGACACACAATTGTGTAATATATTACGATTTCGGCTTAATCACACTGAAATGTAAATATTATTTCACCTGTTCAATTTTTTAACAATAAGCGCGGGCCCAAGCGTGCCATATTTACGTATACTGACAAGTAAGGCGCTACTCTCTCCTCATATATTGTCCGTATCCGCAGACTTGGGTATGTTCTTGGTGTGAATGGAGTATATGCGAATAGAGTATACATACTAAGAGAGCCTTCCCTCAGAAAACATATGATGGGAATGGCCAAATTGTGCGAGAATAATGGCATGTGGGGTTGGGTATGTCTGCTTCACTTTAATAATACTATCATCGGTAATTTTTGTTGTGGTTGCACAATAATCCAGCCAAATTAATCTTATTCTAAAGAAGGTTAGTTTGACTAGATTATTGTGCAGCCACATTTTTACTAATCTAAAAGAAAAAAATACTGCATGATGTTGCTAGATGTTGCATAATACTGAGTTAAAAGAAATAAAATTCATTTTACAATTACTACGTTTACACGTCACCGTCGGGTTTAGTAACATCCGTATGTTATGCAGTAAATACGCCAATTACAGTCATTCTATTCTTCAGAGAAATAGAGGAGAAGAGGGTAATATGGCACCCATCTTCATTTTATTGTATAACTTTGTTTATAATCAATATTTTATATTGAGACTTGAACGATTATAGTCGTTAGTGTTGTTTAACAAATTCTAAACTCACATTAATGAAATATTACTTAGGACATGATTTATAAAAATGTGACGCATTGCACAATCGGTGGAAGAAAAAAAAGTGGTGGTAATATAGCCCAAACATAATTTTTAAAAAATTAGTTTAGTTTATAAAAACACATAGTATTTTGTTACGAAATTATTGGGTTGTCGGAAAAGTCATGATGCATTTTTGCGCATAGATGGCGCCAGATCATATTGGAAATACTAGAGTCTGTTTGCATCTGTTATTGCTGTCATTTGACAGCTAACAGTGCTAGCTTCATTTAAAAAAAAAATTTGAGCGATTTGATTAAGTTTTGGAGAGTTCATAACAAGTTGAAAATGGAAGACCTAACTGTGCATTTTCGTTATATATTACTGTTTTACTTCCATAAAGGGTCATGTCAAGCTTGTGAAAAGTTGCATAAAGTTTCCGGTGACAATGCTATACAAGAACGATGGTTCAAAAATTAAAAAGATAAAAAATTTTTTTTTTAAATTTTTTCCAAACAATCAATTCGAATGTGTACTGTCGGCAATTGGACAGTTTGAACTAATTCATCATCCAGAAACGTCCAGAACTTGTTAATCGTAAAGGAGTTGTGTTCCATCATGACAACGCGGACCACACACAAGTTTGATCACCCGTCAAAAATTATTGGAGCTTGGATGAGATGTGTTGCCACACCCACCATACTCGCTTGACCTTGCGCCGTCAGACTTCCATTTGTTTCGCTTTCTTCAAAACACCTTGCGTGGTATAACGTTCAATTCAGATGAGGATGTAAATCAGCATCTTGTTCAATTTTTCACCGATAAAAAAAAGTCCTTCTATGAACAAGGAATTATGAAGCTCACTGAAAGATGGCAAAAGACTATCGAACAAAACGGGCAATATATCATTGATTGATCTTTGCTCTTTATGTAAGTAAATGACCTTTGAAAAACATTGAAAAAATACGTCATGACTTTTCCGACAACCCAATATATATTTTTAATTTTCCATCGTTTAGAATTTTCCTGACTTGAAATTTTCCTGCGTTCAAAGACTTTAGAGAAATCATTAAAAATATCATTTTATCCCTGTTTAATATTAAATAACGAACATAAAATAATATCTCTTATATTTCTGAACATCGCTTTTTAGAGTAACAATCGATTTATCGAAGAAATATTTTGATATGAAAATTTTATTTAAAAAATCGTATTAACAAAATCCCATGTTATTGTTTAACTCTGCATAACTCGAAGTGTGTACAGCCGAACAAAAAGTTAAATAACAAAAAAACATTCAAGTGAACATACATTCGTATGATAATACGCTCAAGTTTAAAAACAATAAGGAAATATGTGTAATTAAGTGCTAAAATGTACCTTGCAAAAGTTTAGAAGTGCTCAAAAGTAAAAATGTCTTATAACAATTGTTAGCTGTTATGTATTGGTATATTAGCACCACTAAAAAACGGCGGGCTACTAATTGAATAATTCTATAAACAATTGTTAGAATTTGTCACCTAATAACGAAGATAATGGGGGTAGCTGTAAGTCCACAGTAATTATAATACCCTCTTCTCCTCTACTTGTGATTGGTCAGTTTTATGATTACCAATGCTATTAAACCCGATTAATGGTGCCGTGTATGCAGGGTCAATGACGCGTATCTTTCTCTTGTTTACATTGAAATAAGGCTTAACGAATAAATTAGGTAAAACGAACATGTGCTCTTGTATGAGCGCCACACCAAGCTTGCATGTGTATCGCTGTATTATTGCGACATTGCCATATTTTCTTAGATCACACGGAAATGTTAAGAGAAAAAAATTAATAAAAAAAATATACAGGGGATGACCCAAAATTTAAGCCTATGCTCTCGTTGATAGAGCAAGTCAAACTGAGAAGAAAAGTTCTTTACCATTTTTCAAAATTCGCAATAGTTACCGAGTTAAAAATTAGTTAAACTCGGCGAATGAGCGCGTACTTTCCCTACCTACTGCTGCTCGCTCGTAGCCATTTCTGCTTTACTCCCTCCTCGCCGCGCCGCCTACTTCTGCTCGGCGACAGCCAGGCGGTTCCCGCGCGCGGTAGGTAGGGAAAGTACGCGCTCATTCGCCGAGTTTAACTAATTTTTATCTCGGTAAATATTGCGAATTTTAAAAATTGGTAAAGAACTTTTCTTTCTCAGTTTGACTTGCTCTATCAACGAGAGCATAGGCTTAAATTTCGGGTCACCCTGTATAAATAGTAAACACAGTCAGTGTATGTTGCATCAACATAATTTTTTAAAGCAAAAGGATAAAATGCTCGGTTCGTCGCTCTATCACAGTAAATTAGTGAGGTTTGGCAACGGCGCGAATCACATCGACTGTACGTATTTGTTCTCGTTATGAGCGCCACGTAGTTTTCTGTATTATATTACTACTAATACTCCAGTACAAATAGATTTGTATATTAAATTATTCCCAGTAATTTAATACTATTCAGTTCTGAAGTACTATTAATGCTTTGCCAAAATACTGTCAATATTCACAGTAATTTGTCACTGAATATCTTTTTTAGTAATACTTTCAATACTACTTTTCTATAAAGATTAATAACAATCCGAGAAAATTAAAATAAATTTTCTATTCTTGTTCAACTTGAAATATTCCTTTGAAATGTTGTCGTACCTGAAGATGCAGTTTCTCCGTATACAGAATTCTTTGTAATATCATATCCTCTACGCGTGAAATATTTAAATGTTCCATTCTTCATATGGAGTTGCGACCTCTCGCCGTCGTATTTCGTTTGTACATAGTACAAGTCATTGTTCTGAAATAACTTGCCGATATTCTCAATGTTGCATCTCTCTAAGAGCATCGGTTTAAAATGCGAAAATATTTGCAGGCAGCATTTTATTTTGATCTTAGGATTATAGTTAGAAATCTCACGCAGATCATTTGTCACGAGAAATTTATCATTCGCATCAGGATGATAGACTTGAAAAAAATGAATTACGATTAGTATTCGATTACCATCGATGCCACATATTTATTAGTTTTTATTAGTTGCTATACCAGTTTTATTATTATCACTCAAAAAAGAAGTGTTTAATTTTAAACAAAGACCGGGGTCAAAGAGTTTTGCAGTACGCTTTTAATTACGGTTGTATAAAACATTAAATAAATGTTCCGATTTCAGTTTTGGTTTCTTGACCAATGAAGAAAACTGAAATTATAAAAATTACGGTTTTTTTACGATTATATTATTTGTGCAATAGGGCAGAAATTAGAATTTAAAAAATAATTTTTTTCTATATTGATTTCATTAAATTGTAAATGTGTGTATGAAGAGAAATAAAAATTAAAAAATACATTTTTACAATATATTATATATTAGCAGAGAAAAATTGACCAATCATAATTGAGGAATCTTCACAACTATTATATGATTGGCCAATTTTTACGGCTACTGTAGAGTAAGTTTAAAAGGTTTATTCTTTATAATTAAATTGGCTGCACTAATTTAAAGTTTATCTTTCTTCTTTCAATATGGAAAGAGAAAGATAAACGATGAACTAATGCAATCAATTTAGCTATAAAAAATAGAGATCTAATAGATCTGTATATTCAAGGTGTCCTAAAAGTTCCGAAAGGATCAAATATCTCGAAAATAAAACATTTTTGTGAAAAATAATTTAGGCAACAGTCGTAAGGTTTAAAACGATCTATTCATTGATCTTATTAGTTTAGGTGGCGTCGCCAAAGTCATGACAAAGTCACATCATTTTTTTAAATAAAAAGTCCTATTTTTGAATTCTGAATCTAATAGCTGATATCAAGAAATTGTCAAAACATTATAATAAAGTTTATTTTCATTAAATACTTTCCGAGTTACGAGAGTCGAATATTAGGACCTGAGCACAAGAACACTTACGACATATTTAAGTTGTAGATATAAGCAACAAGCTTTGGCATATGACGTATGAAATGAATTATATATGCACATTGCCGCCAGAATTAGAATTACTCAAAGTGTACTACATGGAGATTACCTCGGCGTTTCTTGCACATGCATTATGCACGCACGCATAGCAAAGTATTTGGAGTCATTAAATGCCACGGGAATGAACCGTGAGGTTTTAATCTTTGCCATTACGCACGCGCGCACACAAGCACGCCTAGCGTGTCTATAACGTTTGCCTAGCTGCCCCTCCCCCCTCACTTAACCAAAATTTAATGGAAAAAATTATATAATAATGTGCTATTAAAGTGCTTTATAAATACAAAAGAAACATTTTTGCGCTTACTTCATTTGATAAAAAAGAATTTTTTTGTGAAGGGGAAGGGGTTCAGTAGGCTGCCAATGAGTCCTCTCCACAACAACCCATTCCAAAAATAAAATCTACAGGATTCATGCGCTATTTATGCGCTTTTATATTAGAGTAATTTAAATTTTTGCACTGCAAACCTTAAGAGACTTTCCTCTTGCAGTAAACCGTAATATCTACTTTTTTAAGTTATTTAAAATTGCAAAATAAATTATTTGACTAAGCAAAATATATCTTTGATTTATACGTTATTACTTCCTAGTATTATCGATTTTGGCGCTACAACGATGTCTGGAGAGAAGTTCCTTAAGGGGATGCTGGACCGCCCACACAGAACAAAATATACAGTAGATATTTACATATCTATGAAACATCCATATCTGTTATGGATATCTAATAGATATGTAATAGACTGCCCACATATTCATATCCACCAAATATCTACGGAAGATATCCATTGGATATCCACGTGTTGTCCATATATCCATATCCACCAAATATCTACGGAAGATATCAACTGGATATTCAAATGTTGTTTACATATCCATATCCACCAAATATCTACGGAAGATATCCACTGGATATTCACGTGTTGTCCACATATCCATATCCACCAAATATCTACAGAAGATGTCCACCGGATATCCACGTGTTCTCTACATATCCATATCCACCGAATGTCTACAAAAGATGTCCACTGGATATCTACGTGTTGTTCATATATCTATATCCACCGAATAGCTACGGACAATATCTACTAGATATCTACGTGTTATCCTCATATCCATGCCCACGAATAACTACGAAGGATATCTACTAGATATCCACGTGCTGTTCGCATGTCTATGTCCACCAAATAACCAGAAAGATTTCTGTTAGATATCCACCTGCTATTCACATATCCATATCCGCCGAATAGCTACCAAAGATTTCCAATAGATATTTATGTATTATCTATTGTACATATCTGTGATATACCTCGTCAAATACCTACCAAAAAATATGTAGTTCAAAGCAAGTATATTTCCTTGTTATATCTGTAACGGCATTGTGAAGGGGAAGGTTCAACCTTTCAAACCGTCCAACTTTTTTTTTAAATGAATACAGGACTCAGGAGACACAAAAGAAAAAAAGTCTTCCGAATAGCCTATATATAAATAGGTCTCCCTATATATAAATTAATACTTAATTTGTATTTTTATTGTATATTTACTTTGACTATTTTATTATAGCACAAATTCAACAGAGATATATGTAGAGAGGTAGAGGATACACTATTATATAGTATATTATAGTGTAGGCTTATTTTTCGTTGTCACCAAGCGAAGCATCTTTTGCATTGTTGCTAAGCGAGAATCTTATTGTTAGGTCGGCTTGTGCGAACAAAAATATCTGCGTGCATCTGTTAGTAATAAAAGAAAAAACGCTCGTGGAAAACACCCGCGGCTGGCTCCGAGCGCCGAGTTTTATTTCTTTTTTTTTTTTTAGCAAACTTTCTTTCTCAGTGCATGTCCAGACAAGTAAAAATAGCCAAAAAAATAACAATTAAAAATAGGACCAGAACGTGAAAAAAACATTGACATAAAAAACACGTTGCAAAAATCAATTTTGTAACTAATTTGTTTATAACAATTATAACAACTATAACCATTAAGAAAGCGTCATATAATTTTTTTTAGTAATTTTTCCCGTAGAATCGATTGGTGCAATCAATTTTACTCTACAGCCAATTTTTAATAATTTGTTTATAACTGGTTGCAAAATTAATTTTTGCAACGTGCTTTTTAAGCACGTCAATAATGTTTTTTCATGCTCCGGTACTATTTCTAATTGTTATTTTTTTTACTATCTATACTGCATGAGCAGGAATAGGTTTTAATTATTTATATAGTTTATATAGTTTATTTTAAAAATATCTAAGACTAAACGATCAAAGGGCTAGTGAGAGTGTTCGCGCGGTACTCAACACGCAAGTTTCTTTCTGTTCAAATTAACTTTACTTCAAATAAAACTTTTTAATATAACGATAACACAAGCGTGCGATAGCTCATGTATTAGCGTGTTAGATTATTGTTCCGAGGATCTTAGGTTCGAATCCCGCTCACGCCAATGCGTTTTTAAGTTGTAAAATAATGCGTAATTGTAATTAGTGAATTGAGAATCTTGTATGCGAAACAGTGTGAATACAGAATTAAGTTATAAGAATAGTAAGATCTGGTAAAACAAAATTTTTTTATTTTTAAAACTAAAAAAAAATTAAATTATAGTAGATATGTCATGGATGTTTGGTGGATATTGCGTTAGATATCCAGTAGATATTCAATAGATCTCTTTTGGCGGACATTTGGATATCCAATCCATGTCCAATCCATGGCTGTCAATTTGATATTCATGGATATCCTTAATAACCAACATCCAGTGGACTTCTAATAGATATTATGTTCTGTGTGGGCGGTCTCTATATGCGATTATTATTGGACAGTTCGATCTCTTAATGGCTTTATTGATCTCAAAATCCTTTTCCACAATTAAAGTAGTGACCAAAACATACGCCGGAAACTATAATTTAATACGAAAAACAAAAGGAGAAAATTATAATTTAATTATCGGCTTCTGCAGCCGACTCGTGACAACATGTGCCCCATATAAAAGTTTTAGACTTTGTATGTATGAAATAAGTAGTTTCCGGCGTATGAATTAAATGAAAGAACAATACGGCTTGCCGAATAATCCTAGAAGTTCTAATATGACAGAAATGATTGTCTGAAAATTGTTTATGTAATTTGCACGCGGAATTGGTGCGAAGAGCAGTAATTGTGTTCATGATAGTTGAAAGATCTTGCATTAGATGGCGCTAAAGTCGAAGAATAAGGACAGATGAGTGCGTTTGACAAAGAGCGCTAGCCTATTCCCCTTACTCTTTGTCCCGCGCACGACCAACAGTCGCTCGAAGAACTTTCCGTCGAAGAAAAATCTGCAGTACCGACGTCGAGTGAGTTCCACCGTCAATCCAGCATCGCCTTAAGGGTTGTATTGCAAAAATCGATGTTACTTGAAAATAACGCATAAATCAAAGATATATTTTATTTAATCAAATAATATTATTTTGCAATTTTAAATAACTTACAATTAGAAGCAAATACTACTACTTGTTTCGAGAGAAAAGTCATTTAAGGATTGTAAGGCAAAAATCCTATGTTTAATTTTTGAAATGAGTTGTTATTAACCCGTGGGATAGGGAGGGTTTACTAGCAGACTACTGAAAGAATTGTTTTTTTGGCTAAACGAAATGAGCGCAAAATTTTTTTCTTGTTTATTTATAAAATACGTAAATAGCGCATCATATAATTTTTTTTTTTTAAGTTTTCGTTAAATGAAGGTTAGCTAAGCTATTGTGCACGCACAAGTAAATTGAAATATTTTAAAAGCCGCCATATTTTAATATTCAACCCTCATAACTCGGATAGTACTTAAAGAGGTAAAGTAGAGTAGAGGCCTTAAAAAAGGCTTCTTTTCAATTTTTTTAAAAATAACTGTAGGCTTTTAGACTAAAAATAAGTTTGTATATGTATTGGACACACTTTGAGAACATTTTAAGAATTTCTTAATATAAATATATAAATAAATAACGACGTTGTGCTGCATTATAGCTATTAGTGTTACCATTTTAAAAAACGGCGGCGTGGAGAACTGAAATTGTAATGATCTGAAATGAATATTTCTTGCAAATTTCTAAACTGAGTATAGCTTAAACGTTATTTTTTTAAATAATTTTTGTTAACAAAATGGCAATGGTTTAAAAGAATTTTTTTTAGTTTAACTATATTTTTACACATCTTTAAGCATTTCATCCTCCAAAATAATGATAAAAAATCTCTATACTTAATTGAAACTATTCATTTTGTGAAGCTACTGTTAAAAGCACAGGCCAATCGGTTGAAAATTGTTCGAGTTATAGATGCCGCCAGTAAGAAAAGAAGTGAGTTCGACAAAAAACTCATAAATGACTCGTATAACTCGAGAACTACTTCGAGTTTCATTAAAATATTTTAGGAGGATATTTTTAAGATGTTAATCTTTCAAAATACATAAAAAAAAAGAAATCAATTTTTTGACCATTTTACTCTAGTTTACTCCCTTAATGAAAATAAACTTCATTATAGTGTTTTGAAAAGCTCTCGACACCAGCTGTTAGATTCTGGAATCAAAACCAAGATTTTCCAAAACGAATGTGACTTTGTTTTGACCTTAGCGACGCCACCTAAGATTAAACTTACAAGACCAGTAAATAGATCTTTTTAAACCTTACAATCCTTGTCCAGAGCATTTTCCTTAAAAATAGTTTATTTTCGAGATAATTGGCCATTCAGAACTTTTGAGACACCCTGGGGTGCGTTCCAAAATTCTACTCATCGAGTAAAATAACTTTGAGTGACCAATCAGGATGAAGAAATTGATCTTGAGATTTTTCTTAAGATTTCTTCATGCTGATTGGTCACTCAAAGTTACTCTACCTGACAAGTGAATTTTGAAACGTACCTCTGTAGATTAAGAATCGAAAAAAGAACCAAAAGAAAACTGTAAGAAATTATAATCGAAGCAAAAACAATTTTATTAGTTCGGTTATAATTTCAATATTATAAACTTTATAATTTGGTTTTGGTTTTAGTTTCTGTAAAAAAGGGTTATGAAATTTCGATTCTGATTTGGTCCAGATTTAAGATTTTAAAATATTAAAATGTTTTGTTTTTTTTAATATTTAAAAATATTTTGGTTTTAAACAGTGTTTAGATATTTAAAACTTTAAACGTTTTAGTGTTTTAAGGGGTCTTTCTCATTGGAAGGGTAAAAAAATTGTTTTTTTTTAAATTGTATTTTTCAAATCTACATGTGTGTAGAATTAATCCCTGAAACAGTTTGAAAAAAAAAATAATTTAAAAAAATGGACATTTTCCTGATGTTGCATAAGACGAAAACGAAGCGAGGATTAACAACTCAGAGTATTGTGTTCATTTCAAGACACCGATTTATAATTTATTGTGCGAGACAACTAAAATAATTTGGGAAAACAAAAAAGAAGTTAACTTTGGCTCTTATAAATAGTTCCACATCCATAATACTTGTTATTTTATCTATTTTCGCACGTGATCGTGAACGCGTTGTGTTTCACTTAATTTGACTATAATTGTCATTGTTTTAAAATAAAACGTGAAGCAAGAAGTGAAAAAAAGTTAAATCCGAAAAAAAACAATTTTCTGGAAATCAGATCCTTCAAACAAATATGAATTTTATTTTTTTTCTGCTTTATCAGAGAAGCAGAAAGAAGACAAAACGATTCGCAGAGAGGAGAAACAAGTCTTACACGATTTATATGAAGTAGAAGGTCTACTATATGGCCTTAGAATAGCGGATTAAAGAGTGATAAGAAAACATTTGGATTATATGTGTAGAAAATTTAAAACTTTAACGTCGTTTTCTCAAAATCATGTTTTCAAAATCGCAGGAAACTCTCCCGAAAAAACGGCTTGACCGATTAATTTAAAACTTTGCACAATTATTACTGACACTTTTATGCAATTCGTGAACTACAATTTATTCATATTTATCAATTATTTAACAATTTATTTACATTTATCAATTATTTCTTTTTTTAAAGAAAGTGCGCGAAAAAATGATGAAAAATAAAACACAATTTTCGTTCTGCCGCCATTTTGTTGAATTTCAAAATTTGGACCCAAATATTGGTTCAGTAACTGCGTTTAACAATGTAAAATACAAGTAAAGAAAGATTTTTTTAAATATCTTCCTTATAGAATTGTTGGGAATTTCCCGCGATTTTTGTGTTTTTTTCAATATGTCAAGTTTAATGGACCAGGAGAGGCGGGTAAAGAGAAAAAGTGCCATTTTAAACTCTGAAATTTATAAAACAAGACTTTCTATTAAAACAAATATAAAGTTTCATTTTAAGCAGTTATTATATATAGTTTGTTCACAGTCCTGATAAAGACCCCTTAAATCTAATCACCGTTCAAAATTGAAATATTTTTGAAGGGATTCTAAAATAACAAAATTACCGATATTATTGGGTCTATATTCTTCGAATTGGAACAGAAAATATCGACAGTAATATGAAAATTCAATAACGAAACCAAATATCTTACAAGTTATAGCTAGATGTTAGTGCTGATATTATGTGATTTTATATTATAACCTTTCAAGTTCATGAAATGCTGAATAAATTATCGGTCTTGAAACACAGTTTTAAGTTGTACAAAAAGTAATATCATGTTATTAAATTGAAAATTAATTTACTAATAAATGATGCTCATAAGCATCTCAAAGTGAGAACCCTTTACCTCCCTAAAAAACTGTAAAGAATTTGTGCAAAAAATCTTCGAATTGGCTTTACAGAATTAGAAACTTTTTTACTTATACACAAGAATAAATCGCAAGATACTTAACTTAAATTTAAGGTCGGAAAAAAAATTTTAAATTATATACCATAATTTTTTAATTTCTTTTGTTCTTAAGCTTAATTTGAGTATCCCATGATTTGTTCTTGTGTATTTTACACATATAAAAAATTTCTGTAGAGCAAATTTGGAAAATTTTGTATTCAGTAATTCTGTAATGTCGGTACTTATTTAAAAAACAGATAAAACATTTTAAAATTAGAGAGATATTCGACCGATAATGTATAACGTACAAATTGAAACAAGTAATGCCTTCTACAGTCAAGCTAGATCTTAGTGCTTTTAAATTTTATTTGTGTGATTTTTATATACCTTTTTTCAAATTCAACCGACTGCGCGCCGAATTACTTTTCCGGTCATAACACAGCTATAAGTTGAACATGAACAGGTAATATTACATTTATTAAATTAGAAACAATTTAATAATTGACGATGCTAACTTGCATCTTGATGTTAGACCCCTTTTCCCCCCTGAAAAAACTGTAAAGAATTTATTACGAAAAATATCACCTCAGCCAGGGTTCGAACCTGGAACCTCCCGAATCTCCGGTACGGGCATCTTACCACCTCGATCACTGAGGCTTCGGTAATATTCTTCGCAATAATCAACTATGAGTGAGAACGCATTTCTAATTTAATAAATGTGATATTGTGTTCATGTTCAACTTATAGCTGTGTTATGACCGGAAAAGTAATTCGGCGCGCAGTCGGTTGAATTTGAAAAAAGGTACATAAAAATCACACAAGTAAAATTTATAAAGCATTAAGATCTAGCTTAACAGTAGAAGGCGCTACTTGTTTCAATTTGTATGTAAAACATTTTAATATCTGAAAATTAAATACTTCCTTTTGAGTGGATAAGTTTATATATACGCACTGTGCAGTATTCTTTGCGTCCCTATACCAAGTCGTAAATCTTTAAGGATGATACGTGTCACCCATTTCATCTCGAATCCTGTAATCTGTCGAAAAAGTACACGAAACGTTTCAACCTTTTGCTGCCTCGTTACATTTCTCTCAGAGATATCATCAAGGAACTTGTTGATACGTGCGATCGTGAATCCCGTACCGATTCGAGGTAACTTTTTCTGTAATACGCAGTATGCTCGGTCTGCGAAATCATTTCCTATATCTAGAAATTCGCCCGACATAGGTTTTCTAAAATATAATAATTACATTTTTTTAAAAACTTCTTCCGAGGAAATATACGCATTACAATTAGACTTGTATTTTTGGCATAAAATATTATATTTCACTCCAAACTCATCGAACTAGTCTTAAATAAGATATATTCCGCAAACGTGTAATGTATCTTATGTCCAATAGTTATAATTACGAGATACAAACCGATAATTGATTAATTTTTTGTAACTGTCGCTATTTTTTGCAAAACCGTATACGTCAGCATAAAGCTTTGCCAGTGAAGCTTGCTTCGAATTATGCGGCCCACGCTGTCGTTCATGACGGGGTAAAATTAGTCTTAATATGGGATAGAGTGACACGTCCTAAGAGAAAATTAAACCGAGTGTTGTAATAGGCGATAATATTATAATCTCGTTCGCCCCATCATTACACCAAACTACATACGATTTCTCTATCCAGTACAATATAAATATAACATGTATACATACCGATTTAGGATATTCTATTTTTAATTTATTGCTAATATTTCGACATTCCTCGATAAATGTTTGCAAAATTTGCTCCTTCTTTTTTATTTCATGTGCCTTGGCAATGTCTTCTAATGTATCGCATAATTGTTTAAATTCAATTTTAGCTTCTAAATCAGCCATTACTGTAAAGAAACATTTAAATTGATTAAACTTAAGGGGGCAGGACCCTTTGGAGGGTCAAAAAAATCGATTTTTTTTTATTGCATTTTATAAAAGTATATATTATACTTTTAAGAATCTACCCTTAAATTTTTATCAAAAAATTTGAAAAATTACGGTAGTTATAACATTTTATTTGAAGTGGCGCGCGGGTTGAGTAAATTGTACTTCAAAACTTTAAACGCGTTTTTCTCGAAACTATGTTTTTCAAACTGGTGACCGATTTCAGACAAACTAATGAACCGACTGACTTCGCCTTTTACCTACATATTCGAAACACTTCTCTTTATCGTTGGAACCAGCGAAATAAAATTATATTACTGTGTTCATTTTTATTTTTACGTTAAACTTTCAAAATTTTTAGTGATTTTTTAAGTTTATTTTTACATGCATAATTATTTAAAAAATAATTCGATTTTAATAATTCTGGTTCCGACGATAACCAAACATCTGTAGATTAAGAATCTTTTTCGATTTGGTGTTTCAGATAACTAAGTGTCGAGATTTTATGGTCACCATGAGACGATGCACGCTCGGACATGTTGCGCGAATAATGTTATAATTATTACAATTTTCGTTATTTTTACTTGTAAAAATTCCTGATTAACAATAAAATATAGATAAATACGTGTGCAAAATTTCAAATCAATCGCTCATATAGTTTCCGTAAAAAAAATTCATAAAAATAGGCTTTTTTTTACCCTCCAAAGGGTCCTGCCCCCTTAATATAGAATATCTTATGAATCCTTTAAAGCAGTTTTCCTTTATACATACAAATTTCTTGATATCACGAGATACTATTAAAGACCGTTGATTCTGGGCAATTTTTGTGACTATCAAAGGGGCCTCGGGTTTGCGGTGGTAATTGAAGAACAATGACATTATGATTATGGATAGTTTGTGATTGTTAATATTTTCAGACAATACGAAGTCTAAAATTGTGAGGCGCTTGCAGAGCTTGACGATGAATCGTAAGCTCACGCGACTGCACGCTGGCGCCACTAGTCGGCTGCCTCACTAATTTCTTACAATATACAGCTATTTTGATTTTTTGAAAAACTGGTTGAAGCTTTTGCTTTCAAAATTATATTAAACAAAAGTTTCTATATTAGCAGAATTATTTGATATAAGTTTTAATTAGAATACTTTATTTAACCCTCAACTGACACACTGGGTGTCGTACACCCAGGCTGTTTACAAAAATGCTTGGCATTCATAAATTGTTCGTTCCTTCTTTTCTAAATATTTCAAATATATTCAACTTCTCGATTTTCGCACCTATTCAGTCTTCTTCTTGATCTTCTGCCGTATCGATTAAAAAAAATTATTCAAATTCTATGTGTTACGTACCGAGATATACGCAATTGAATACAGCCATTGACAAAATTATTAAGCATCCTATTTATTTAACAATTTCTTCAATTTACAAGGAAATAAATAACACTATCTTTATAAATGTTATCATTTATTTCTTAAATAATCATATAAAGTAATATTTGCTTGGTCTACCATTATTTTTTATGACTTCTGCTATCCTTTTAGGTAAGCTATGTACTAATCGTTCGCATATAGCAGGTAATATTTTTGCTCCCATTCTTCGAAAATCACCTCCTTGAGTTCAGTAATTGAATTGCACTTGCGAGCATGGACATGTTTCTTCAAATAACAAAAAAAAACGATAACATCCGTATTATTCGAAGTCGAAATGCACACTAAACAATTTTGTAAATATTGTCATTTCTCTAAGAAACTTACATGTCTCAGTTGCTTAACCTTTTCACAAGGTCAGTAGCATGAAAACAACACGCAAAGAGAGAGCTTAAGCACATTCAGTTGTAAGAAATTTAGAAAAAAGCAAGGGTGCCTAATAATTTTGTCAATGACTGTATGTCAGGTGACGTACAATCATGTGTGGCAAAATATCGAATCCAATATAGTGTGTCAGCTGAGGATTAATAAAACATAAATCACATTTTATTTCATTAGCAGCAAAAATAAGAGTACAAAGAAAACAAGAAGCAAAAAATGAAAATGAAATAGAAAGACTAAAAAAAGAAACTAATAATACTGATAACGTTCAAAAAAGCATTCGTAACAAAGAGATTTACTGCAAAAATCATAACACTTGATGCACGTAGGATTTTGATTACAAAATCTGACAAATGGGATCCTCAGAAACATTGTAAGATTAACGCGATCGTCGTCTATGAAATTTTCTTGAAAGAAACAAATTCACGGGCAAACAAAAAATTTGAATATCGTAACAATCTAATTGTTTTTAATAGCATAATTTTTTGTGTTAACACAAGCAAATTTTACAAATTTAATCTCTAACATATTAATATCTAGACATGCATGGTTCAAAAAAGCGTTGAACGTTTCATACGTGGAGTTTAAAAAATTAAAAGATTTTAACTTTTGTGAGGATCCATTTGCCAAATTTGTAATCTGGTAAATCCTTCAAGTATTCATATGATTTCTACAATAAATCTCTTTGTTACGAATACTGTTTTCAATGCTAATAATTACTACTACTTCCTTTTTTCTATTTCTTTCATTTCTATTTCTGTTTCTCTTTTCCTCTTACTCTTATTTTCGCTGCTAAAGTAAAACAAAATGTGATTTATTTTTATTAACCCTTAAACACGTAAGTGAGCCAGAGAGACCTCATATGAAGCTTTGAACACTTACTGTGTAAAGACGGAAGAAAATAGGAGGTTCGGACTAGGTGGTAAGAAAAGTTTGAAATCTCCTCTTTTAATTGAAATGGTTGATCAACTTTATTGGTCAACTAGAATTCGAACGGCACGGCAGCAAACTTTTGTTAGGGTCTGTGGGACTAACATAATATGTGAGTAAAACTTTTTTTGTGAGTATTTTACATAAAAAAGTTGGACAAAACAGGTTTAAACAGATCCGTTCGCGGATGTTACTCGTATATACTCTGTCTAAAGTTAGAATACTATATAGTGCTGTAGAAAAGGGAGCTTTTCCGAAATATATCATGAAACACATCAATTTTCAATTTTAGACACGAATTAATCAAAAATACCTCATATTCGCCTTGTTACATAAGTATATTTTTTAATAGAAATGACAATAACATAATTTTTTTTGCAAGTATGACTCTGTAGCTTTAAAACGCCGTATTTGAAAGTCCTCAAAAGTTTTTTTGTTGCGAAGATATGATTTTTTTAATAAAAGTGGATTTTTGACCAATTTCTCATTTTTGCTTAATGGTTTTTCATTTATAACTTCATAATAAATTATTTTTCGGCAATGCCGATTGTGCAGTCATATTTCTGAGATTCTGAACTTTCATTAAAAACAAAATTGTTGAAAGATATTGATTGTAATCAAAGTTATAGCTTCTCAAAGTTGAAAAAGTCTCTAAGACCCGAAAATGTATTTCCGTATTTTACAGGATCGGTGTGTTTAAGGGTTAAGTTCATACATGCTTCAAGAAGAATAGTCAAGAATCAAACACTTGAAGAAATGAAATTTTAGTATTAGGTTTAAAATATTTTGTTTTTATATTATGTACAAATTCTCTCTTGCATTTCTATTGCCTTTTCTTTCTTTGATTTTTATCGAGATGGATCGAGTAGCTAAAATACAGAGCAGTGAAGGGGTTAAGAAAAAAGAATTAATGTATAATTCGTCATTTCTTATGTATGTGTATTATAATAAAAGTTAAATTTTATTTTATTATCTATTAATAAAATTTTATAAATCAAATTTATAAGTAAAATTTATACATAATTTAAAAATAAAATTTTATTTCATAAACGAATGTTGTCATTTTATTCATGAACAAAACATTTTAATATTTATTACAGGTACATATTCGTATAAGTATAGTAACATTATTTTAAAATACAATATAGATAAACATTCTTTAAATCATTTTATTGTATTAAAATTATATGTTTTATTTATAGCATTTTTAAATTAAATAAGTATTACAAAATATATCTAGCTATCATAATTCTAAATGCCTCAAAATTATTTGCTTTTTAAATTTAATTGAATAAAATAATTATATATTAAATTAAATATTTGGTAATTATTTAAAACAGATTTTTCAATGTAATGTATATATAACATTATTCAACTTTCTTTGTTGTTTATGTTAAATATATTTTTCTCTAAATAATATTTATATCATACTGCATTAATATAATTGTATACCTTGCGTAATCTCCTATTTTTTAAATATTCTAATTCATTGTAATAAATTTATTTCTATTCTTATTAAATTTATATTAATTTGATGTAAAGTTGAGTTAGAAAGAGAATGGAAAAAAAAGAGCAAGTGAAAGAAGTTCAGATGGCGGTACTAAGCAACTTACTCATTTCGCGCATGCGTACTCCGTTTTGACCAATACCAACATCAAAAGTGCCGACAGAGAGTTGCGCTACTGTATATACTGTGGCCTTGTCTTCTTCGCCCTGCCCCTCTCCCGCGTAGGGGAGCCGGCCGGCCGCGCGTGAACGATGATCTCGCGTTTTCGTTTGCGTAACATTTGGTATAAAATTTTGTTTCGCCCATTGTCGCGTTATCGTTACATTATTGTCGGTTCAGGTGACGCGTCCTGTGAACGCGTCTGGCGCCCAACATCTCGCGATTTGGCTTGGTTTCGTTTGGATTAAAGTCGTCGTTGTCACGCATTTCGCGAACCTTTTACTCGTTCTTTGACCGCGTATTTCGCCCGCTCTCGGCGAATCGAAAGGAAAATACGTGGCAATAGATTTAGCACAAATATACTTTTCACGAGACTGTACCATTCTTACTCCTGTTCATTACGCGTGCGCAGTCAGCTTAAAGAAAGATAAAAATACTACTTAGTAGAGCTCTATATTATGAGAGTAGCGCAAACAACCGCAATTCTGGATCCAATGAACCCAATGCTGGTTGGCTGAAAAGTGTGGAAATTAGAATTACTGAACGCTCATTGGATGAGAGACCTATTGGGTCCATAAAGTTGGCATCGCTTAGATCAAAGGATTGCGCTACTCTTATAATATAAAGCTCTACCACTTAGGACGCTCTCTCTCGGATCACGCTCTAACAAAGGATTGTATGGCTGTGTGCGTTCCAGTAACATATTTCAATGGGTTACATCACGCACATTTTTCGCTTATAAGTGTAATATGAGTGCCCATTCCAGTATCAGTTCAATGCCTTGGATATTTACACCATGGACATACTCTAGTAGCATTTTCTGCAGAGCAGAATCTGCGTACAGTTAAATGCAGCAAAATTGAGTTAGGTGTGCAAAAGATTATTCTTAATATGATTCTACTGGCAGTCAGCCGATAGTCTGTCAGCAAAATTCGTGTAATGTACATGCAAATAAACTGTTTGCAGATTCTTGCTGCAGAAATCGAATTTAATTGAAGCAGATTCTTCCCCTAACTGCAGTCTGTAAACAGAATGCTGCAATTTTTGCAGTAGACACGTACTTTTCTTGGAAGAATCTACCTTACAGAATCTTCCAGAAGACTTGAGCAGAATGAGAAAGCAGATCATAACGTCCTGCTGGCAGTATTTGTCAAGATCTGTTGCAAGATTTATAGCAGCCTTGCAGTAAATTGCTAGGGTAGTTGGGTTATTAAAAATATGACATCCCAGGTAAGGTTTGCCAACTCCTGTCCGATGCTGACTCTCGGATCGATACTAATGACATTACGGCGAGCCGACTGTTTGTTAACCAATCGCAGCGCGACGTTGGCCCAGACAACGTTAGCCGACTCTTGCTCGACGACGACTCTTGGGCCAACATTGATGTTACGACGGCAACTGACTGTCTATCCGACCGCGGCACGTTGGCCCAGATAACGTTAGTCGTGCGCTCCATCGCTTTGTATGGGGCGCCGGTGTGGTATGAGTCCCTGGTGGCCAGCCAACGC